>CM024208.1:37052437-37144937 GCA_013435755.1 Amphilophus citrinellus | reverse complement strand
CCCCCCCGTACAAGGACTAGATTAAACCAGCATTTTCAAACAGCCAGTGTCAGAGAATAACTTTTAAAGACTTTCATAAACCTAGAGAGCACTTTAAAAATTACAGTAGGTGAAAGTCTGGCTTCTGCTATGCAAAATATAAAGAAATATTAAATTAAACCTGTGACAGAAAAAATGTAGGACTGAACAAGCAACATCCCAGCAAACAAAGAAATGAGGTTCTCCCAGTACCAGACATAACCTGCTTTTTCATTTTCTTTTAAACTGTGTTCATTATATTGAATCAAAATGTTTGCTGGGAATAGTTTTGGTGATTTGTGGTGCAGAATGATCAATTCACATTTTCAAAACTTTGTTTTTATATTTCAGCAGGAGAATCAGAATCAGAAAAAAATTACTGTCATTGCAAAGCAGTGGAAATATGGCTCTCAACATATATACAATAAACAACATAAAACACACCATATACGTCACACAGCAAGATCAGAACATTATTAAAAGTTGTGCCTACTTTGAATTATTAATAATGTTGACAGCAGTTGAAATAAATGATTTCCTAACAATATTAGTCCTGGCTGCAGCGGTGACCTGATGGAAGAAGAACAGCTGTGCAGCGGGTGTGAACAGTCGTGTATGTGAAGAGCTGACAGTGATGGTTGTGTGGTGCCAGTTTTTTTATTTCTCTGTTTGATGGCCCGTGACAAGTTTGACTGATGTTTAGCAGAGAGAAAGGTGTACCAGGATGTGATGTTATAGGTGAGAACTGACTAGAAGTGTCTTATAAGCAGTTGTTAAAATATTTTTGCTTACATTAAAACTCCTGAGTTTTCTCAACAAAAAAAGGTGCTTCTGTGCCTTTTTGTAGACATAATCACAGTGCATAGAAAAGGACAGTGTTCAACTGCCCTTTAAACTCCACTGGTTGAAGTAATGTTGAGACCACATCATCAGGTGTCCCTCTCCTACAGCTGCACAGCTCCTTAGTTTTGAAACATTCAGCTCTAAGGAGTGACAAGTGTGTCCACCTGTTGATGATGTGCTGCTAAGCTGTTAGAATCAGTCACATGAGCCACCAAGGCCATATCATCTGCATATTTGAGAATCCATATTATCCACGGTCTGTGTAAACAGAAAATAAAACACAGCCCTGTGGAACCTCTGTGTTAGTGGATTTGTACAGATTTAACTATTACATGTTGTGGTTGTCCTGTAAAAACCCTCTGATCCATTTAACCAGTGTATAGCTGATTGGTAGTTCAGTGAGACAGTTAAGCAGAGTGTTTACATTGACTGTGTTAAAGGAGAAATCCATAAATAAAATCCTAGTGCATGAATGAGGGTGGTCCAAATTTGTGGTTACAGAAAATATTTAAGCAATAAACCTATCAAACCAATTTGAAACTATACAAGTCAAAGTTTTTGTGAAGAAAGCGCCATCTGCTGGTGTTTATAGTGGAGAGTAGATACGCCCAGGAGGAGGAGGAGGGCTGAATCTCAAAGGCTGTACCTGCATTTAAGTTTGTTTTTTATAACGACTTTTTGGAAAAATAGTCAACATACACAGTTATTAATATACATTCGATCAGAAAAAGATAACATTAGCCCGGGGGGTTAATCGCTTTCTTATTAACTGAATCTGAGATGCTTTCCATGGGTTGTTCAGTTTCCTTTTGAAATGTTAAAAAAAGAGGATCTGAGTGACTAAATTTTGCTTTATGTATATATTTCCCTATCAGATTTATGGTGTATAATTCTTTTTATTTTTGACTTTTGACATTCTGGAAACCAAACAATACATTTCTCCAACCAGTCTTCATTTAACATAACGGATTACATCTGAC
This sequence comes from Amphilophus citrinellus, assembly GCA_013435755.1. Taxonomy (NCBI): domain Eukaryota; kingdom Metazoa; phylum Chordata; class Actinopteri; order Cichliformes; family Cichlidae; genus Amphilophus; species Amphilophus citrinellus. Next base: position 37,143,096 of record CM024208.1, on the reverse strand, counting down.
CAGAAGGTGGCAGTAGAGTGACATTGCCAGAACAGGAGTGTTACAGTTTCAGGTTCACACAGAGAACAGTTCACACAAATATCTTTAAGTTTCAACAAGTAATGCTTGGCAGGATGATATCTATGAATGAGCTATAAGACTCTTCCCTCACTGTGTTTGTCAGCGAGGAGGATTCCACACAATTCAGATCACCAAGCAGAGCAGTACTGAGTCACAGTGGGGCAGTGGGCATATCTCTTTGAAACAGTGACCTAATATTACAGTTATTATTTTTGGATGTGGCAGAGAAACATACACAGCCCACTGGTGTCAGTGTGGGGTCAAAGGAAGATAAACAGGCTGGATTTTCAGTAACACTAGGATACCGGAGGATACAGCATCCATCACAACAGCAAATTCCTTTGGAGTAACAGGAATGCCATACTGCTGAAGGAAGTCTGTATGAGTTAAAAGGTTTCCATTTTCATTTAATAACTGGTTACTAAAGATTATATTGTTGTCAAACCACACATTAAAGAATGATTTATTTTTGTATCTAATATTCTGATTGTTCTAAATGAAGCATCTTTGTAGAGAGAAGTTATATTAATGACCATGTCAACAGCATTTGCTTATGGAAATTAGACAGGATGAGGGGAAGTTTTTCTTATAATCACATAAAAGTACACATTGAAGCCCTCCAATGGCAGAGAAGATATACTTAGGGATGAAGTTCCAAACAGATGTGGGATTATGTGAAAACTGTTTAATCCAACTCATTTTAAAGGTATTGTTGAGTAAAATCAAGAAAGTTTAATCCACCAGAATCCTAAATGTTCATAATCATGGATTTTTTAACATGATGTGTCTTTTATTTCCAAATAAAGTTGAGCAATAGGTGGTTTGGCTCACAGAGCTGTTTGTGGACAGACTGAGGAACAGCTGCTCATGACAGATGAGTTCTTCCTTTCAGCCATAAATCTCTTTGAAGACACTGGTTAATTTTTTTCCTCGTCTTATCAGTAATCTAATTTTCAGAACATCTTTTTGATTTTTTATGGTGCTGATCCCAGGATACGTGGCTTTAGCTTTGATTGGTATGCTGTGAACATGAGTATCATCACAGTCTTTGAGAGGCTCACAGTCTCAGGTTTCAGCAGAGTCCAGAAGCTGCAGAGAATAGATCAGTGATCTGGACAGCAGCAGGAACCTGGGTAATATCGTTTAAAAATAATGTGGTATCGTCAGCCAGCTGCCTCGTTAAAATTTCTCTGTCTGCTATGAAGACACTTTTTAATAGGCTGTTTTTTAAATGAGTGGAAAGTAATTGTGTACATAAAATAAATAAGGAGATGCAGGATGCCCCTCTGTAATTCAGATCTCGGGGAGGATCCATTTTTCAGTCTGATGGAGCTGTTACCTTTGGAGTACATGGTTCTGACCAAATCCACATCATTCAGTGGTTTGAAAAATGAAATTATGTTCAGTGGCGTCAAAGGCCTTACAGCAGTCTAGGAAGAAGATCAGACTGTCATCAGGACACAGGAACGAGTAATCGATCAGGTCTAAAACAAGTCGGATTAGAAATGTCTCTGCCTCAGACTGTGTCTCATCAATAACTGGATTCAAAACATTTTAAACCATTTAGTGATTACTGTAGAAAAAACCTTATAATCAGTATTCAATTGTCAATAAATAGATGGTGTTTTTGAGGTTTTGGGATTAATGTAATCAGGCCTTATGTTAGTGTAGGAGGTAATGTTCCCTGCTCCACACATTCGAATAACCGCTTTGAGTGCTCAAAACGGAGTAGAAAAGCACTATATAAGAACTATTCCATTTACCATTTACCATTCGAATATCACCTTCAGTAAAAAAGGGAGCTAGATTTTCTATAAAGGGCTGATAAAGTTCTATGGCGAGAACTCCAGGAGATTTATTAGCTTTAAGATGCTCAACAGCATCAGTCACTTCCTGTGCAGGTATAATCTGATCCCACAGTTCTCTCAGCATCTTCGGTAATTTGAGTACCATTGCTCTGTTGAAAAACAAAGTTGCTGACTGATGACAGCATTTGGTTTGTATACAGGTGCTGGTCATAAAATTAGAATATCATGAAAAAGTTGATTTATTTCAGTAATTCCATTCAAAAAGTCAAACTTGTATATTATATTCATTCATTACACACAGACTGATATATTTCAAATGTTTGTTTCTTTTCATTTTGATGATTATAACTGACAACTAATGAAAACCCCAAATTCAGTATCAGAAAATTAGAATATTACTTAAGACCAATACAAAAAAAGGATTTTTAGAAATGTTGGCCAACTGAAAAGTATGAACATGAAAAGTATGAGCATGTACAGCACTCAGTACTTAGTTGGGGCTCCTTTTGCCTGGATTACTGCAGTAATGCAGCATGGCATGGAGTCCATCAGTCTGTGGCACTGCTCAGGTGTTCTGAGAGCCCAGGTTGCTCTGATAGTGACCTTCAGTTCTTCTGAATTGTTGGGTCTGGCGTAGATTTTCTATGGGGTTAAAGGTCAGGTGAGTTTGCTGGCCAATGAAGAACAGGGATACCATGGTCCTTAAAGCAGGTACTGGTAGCTTTGGCACTGTGTGCAGGTGCCAAGTCCTGTTGGAAAATGAAATCTGCATCTCCATAAAGTTGGTCAGCAGCAGGAAGCATGAAGTGCTCTAAAACTTCCTGGTAGACGGCCGCGTTGACCTTTGACCTCAGAAAACACAGTGGACCGACACCAGCAGATGACACGGCACCCCAAACCATCACTGACTGTGGAAACTTTACACTGGACCTCAGCCAGCGTGGATTCTGTGCCTCTCCTCTCTTCCTCCAGACTCTGGGACCTTGATTTCCAAAGGAAATGCAACATTGACTTTGATCAGAGAACATAACTTTGGAGCACTCAGCAGCAGTCCAGTCCTTTTTGTCTTTAGTCCAGGCGAGACGCTTCTGACGCCGTCTCTGTTCAAGAGTGTCTCGACACGAGGACTGCGACAGCTGAAACCCATGTCTGCATACGTCTGTGCGTGGTGGTTCTTGAAGCTCTGACTCCAGCTGCAGTCCACTCTTTGTGAATCTCCCCCACATTTTTGAATGGGTTTGTTCCACAATCCTCTCCAGGGTGCAGTTATCCCTGTTGTTGTACACTTTTTTCTAACACATCTTTTCCTTCCCTTCGCCTCTCTATTAATGTGCTTGGACACAGAACTCTGTGAACAGCAGACTCTTTAGCAATGACCTTTGTGTCTTGCCCTCCTTTTGCGAGGTGTCAAAGGTCAAAGGTCAAGTCAGCAGTCTTCCCCATGATTGTGTAGCCTACAGAACTAGACTGAGAGACCATTTAAAGGCCTTTGCAGGTGTTTGAGTTAATTAGCTGATTAGAGTGTGGCACCAAGTGTCTGCAATATTGAACCTTTTCACAATATTCTAATTTTCTGAGATACTGAATTTGGGTTTTCATTAGTTGTCAGTTATAATCATCAAAATGAAAAGAAACAAACATTTGAAATATATCAGTCTGTGTGTAATGAATGAATATAATATACAAGTTTCACTTTTTGAATGGAATTACAGAAATAAATCAACTTTTTCATCATATTCTGATTTTATGACCAGCACCTGTAAAAGCCGGAGCAGAAGTTTACTGTTCTGCTTGGATCGTCTGTAACAGCCTCATCAATGTTGAGCTGTTGGATTAAGTTCAGCTTTCCTTGATGTCTTTCCAGGTTAAAGCAATAGGCTGAGTTCTGTTCTCCTTCTTCAGTCCATTTCTTCCTTGACCTTATGAAAGCACCTTTAGCGTTACAGAAGTAAATTTCATTTAGTTAATTTTGTTCTGAAATCAGTTCTAGTCATTCTTGTTCTGACAGATCAGCAGATTTTCTGGGACAGAAGTATTATATTAGAGATCTTCTTACACTCTGATCTTTCATAAAAATGCTGCCATAGTTCCTCAAATACTGGGTAGCCTTAAATTGAAAAGTTTTCAGTTGCTACCAAAAGCATGCTCGGTTCTCGCTTTGTTCCAAAATTCTGCTTTTATCCTCTTTATGCCTGATTGAACGATCTCATGTTTTAGAAGTGAATTGTTCAGCTTCCAATAAGAACTCGTGTCTTAGAAGTGACAACATGTAAGGGGATAAATATGGAGACTGTGCTATGATCAGTTAATAGAGTTGTGATAATATCAGCAGATATTTGATCAGTGTTATCAGAGACCAACAAAAGTCAAGCCGTGACTTCCTGGTGGTATTCCTATTATTCCATTAGTGTTTGGAGGATGGTATTTCCACACATCAATTAGATTAAACTTTTGCATGAGTAGTTTTAGGTTTTCATTAACTGCAGTAGAGTTCTGTGAAGGGCAACAGTCCAGATTGTGATCAAATGTCATATTAAAATCCCCCATTACAATACCTGAGAGAGGAAAGGTGTTAGAGGCAGTTTAAATATGCGACTCGCTGTTCCATCATTGTGACTTTTTTTCTACGTCTCGCGGGCTCGAGCATCCGCTTGTATTAGCATCTCTTTTACTTCTCGGAGCACAGGCAAAGCCATATTTCTTTCCAGACTGTCTAATCTGGTGTCTAAGATATCAACTATTTTCTGCACAATGCCTTGGTCGTCCTTGTCCAGGGAGCACTGTGACTTCGATTTCTTTGCAGCGGGTGGTTTTGATGGCGTTATAATCAGTGTGGTGGGAAGGATCCACGAGAGAGAGTTTGGGTTTGTCTTCATTCATGCAGATTATCTATAAGCAAATTCTCTTTTGCTCTCTCAGTGGCTTCATGTGGGCATTGTGGTTGCTAGCTTAGTGATGCACTTAGCCGTGGGAGTTGACTTGATGTTTGTCTGTATATGAGAGCAATTCTCAACAATATAAACTCACTGCCAAGTTACTATGTTGTACTCACCACTGCCATAAGTTCCTCAAGTAACATAAGGAATACTAGTTGTATTCAGGGTTATTATAGTTTTGGATTTTACATTATAGTTTAGTTTTAGTTTGTTTTCACTTTTTTCTCTAATTCAGTTAGTTTTAGCTAGTTTTCAGAGCGGTTTTGCTTGTTTTTATTAGTTTTTATTTTTGGTTTCATGCTTAGTTTTAGTTTTTCATACTTTGTGCAAGAGTGACTATTGTGTAATAAAAACTCAACAAATGATAGAGTTTAAAGAAATATATTCAACAACCAACTGTTCACAAGACAGCAGCACTACAGGCTAAATGTGTGTAACACTAAAGACACATGAACATCAACAAACTCCACAACAAACTTCAGCATCAGTGCAGCAGATTAACAACACCTACATGTGGTGTTTGACAAAAACAAACTCTTTGAAGGAGTCAAAGGTCAAATCCAGCTGCATCCTGATGTTCTCACCACCTGAAGCTGCTTCTGTTTTGGAGCTAGCTTGGTTAGATGCACTAATTAGACCTGCAGGGTCTTTGTACACAATGAAGTGTCCGACCTCATGTGCGCATTTCTGCTTGTGTAGCTGGATTGTGTGTGTTCATTACCTTGTGGTTGTGTGGTGGTGTTTTATATGCGGTGCTGGCTGGGACTTCTTTTGGTCCTCGCTCTTTGTGCTCAGTTTTTTGGCTGCAAACTTTTTTGTCCCTGTTTGTTGACTTTCTTCATTCCTTCACGTCCATCCCGACAGTTTCAGCAGCTCCCTCCAGGAATTTGCTGACATTTGTGAGTCCTTGTATTGATGCGTTGATTATTATTTGTGATAATTATTCTCTGACTGATAAATGTAGCTCAAAACACACAAGGACTGAACAGGTTAATCACAGAGTTGTGGGCTGCGTGGACCCAACAAGTAGTCACATTTCTTCAGAGGTGAACGTCAGGTTAGGTCGTAGGATCAGAGCGGTTTCTGTAGCTGTTGTGTTCTTCTCAGCTGGACTCTGATGTTGGTGTTTTTTCCTGACAGAAGTGTTCCTCACATGTTTTCGTCATTCACAACAAGACACTCACTTCTGTCTGTCTCGCTATCATACTCAAAGAATCCTCTTTATGGGACTCTGCTGCTTTCTCCGCAGACCGCTGACATTACTTTTTTTTTGCTAAGCTAGTGAATCCCTAAAGACATAATAACTGAACACTATGAATATCATTTCCTGGTGACTCAGCAGAGAGTGTGCTTTGGATAAAACACGTGAAGATTACACTATGAAATAAGTTGTTTTACAAAGATTTGTAATAAAACTAGCCACACAAAACGCCGCTGTGCATTGTAACAGAAACAGGAAGTGATACAAAACTGCAGTGATAGCCAACACCAAGTAAGAGTGCCACTCAAGTTCAAACTGAAAAGTGGATTAGGGACGTCGCCTAATTGTTTGGCTGAGTTTCTGGTGCAGCTGAATTTTATGACATCATACTGAGAGACAAGCATGTAAAAACAAAACAAACAGACAGAATGAAACACTTTCATGTGATTTATTTCTTTGTTGTGTTTCTCTTCATAGTGTACTCCCCATGAAGCAGGCTGTTCTTCTGGGCCAGTACCTGGGAGCCTTCAACCTCATGGACACATTCAGGGGCCGCTCCAAAAAACAGGAGTGACCGGGAGAAGAGTCTCATATGAAGGATGCCTGAAATGGAGGCATAGATGCATGAAAGTCATCAACAATTTCACTGTTAACCTTAAAATTCAGTTTATTGATGTAATATCATGAAACAGGGCTTAACATTCTCAGTATCTCAGACTGTATATTTTGTTGTCCATGTTTTTAAATCATATCATCATTATTGAAATGTATCATTAATGGTAATGTAATAGAAAAATGTGTCTGTTAATGGTAAACACAAGGACCACTCATGGAGGATTATGGATTCTTTGTCATTTTAATGTTGTTTTTTTAATATATGCTAATGTGTCATTGTGAATGTTTCCTGTAATTCCTGATAATGCTTTTGTGTAAATTTTATTTACTATTGACAATTTGACTTCCATCAAATCAAAAAATGTGTGTGTATAATGTAGCTATCAAATGTGGTGTGGTCATGAAGACCAACAAATATTGCACTCATTTTAATCACATTAGTACTAAGAGGCCTCTTCAGTGAATGTGAGGTATCCCAGAACAGGGAGTCCTAGGAAAGAAGAAGATAAAGCATAAATTTAATTTAGAAGTTCATCCTTTCCTGTTGATTTAAGTAAAAGTGAGCTTTGTTCTTATTTAACAAGTTTTAATATGTACTCAGGTTTATGAACATTCAGCTCTTCTTAAATCTGCTGTATGATCTTGGTCTTATATAAACTTTGCACAAGATTATTGGTCGGTTATTTCTTTCTTGTGCTTCTTGGCAGTAAATCTTATACCATTGGAAAGCCTGTTTATTTCCCCTTGAATGGAGCCACATTTGTAAGGAAATTGTGGGTTGAGCAGCAGAGTTGAGTATGTGGGTTGTGCCCATGAAAAACTTGCTGAATCTTTTCCAGTGCCAAAGCTTACTTTGCTATTGAGTCTTGTTGAGTGTCGGTTATTGGATGGGACGATTGAAGTTTATTTTCGTCGGTTATTTGATGGGATGATTGACCCGGCAATGTGTGACCAAGCTGGGGATCAGCATGAGGAAGAAGGTGACAGGCAGTTGTGGCTGTGTATGGTTCTTCCACCTGCTACTGAGGCTCCTGTTTGTTAAATTAATAAATTGGCATTATGTGTTCTTTCTTCTGACATGTTCATCCCTACAGTCAACCCATCTTCTGATGATACACCATTTCACAAACGTCGGATCATTTCAGACGGCCTCCTCAGTCGCACAGTATCGAGTGCAGCACTGGGACCTCTGTCAGGTTTTTCAGAAACAACCTGGATTTGCAGTGATGATCGCACCTCCATTAGCATGGCAAATCGACAGAGCTAAACAGGAAACACCTCTAGTCTTGTGTTTTTTTCACATTTGATACTGTTATATTTTATCATGATTATATGTATACATGATTATTTTTATCTCTTTGAAGTCTTGTCAGTAATACTCTGTACAGCACTGTAAATTACCTTGTTGAATAGTGCTATACAAATAAACATGATTTTATGACTTTTAGAATATACTGATAGATCACAGTGCTGTCATTTGTCAATACTTGTGGAGTGTTTTTTGGGGTTTTTTTTTCCCTAAACTTATTTCACTCTATACTTGTGCCAAAGTGGCAAAGACAATTTTCTGTGGAAAATGGGATACCTCAGCACCCAGAAAACCGTCTTTGCTACTTTGCCACAAGTATACAGTGAAATAAGTTCACCGGAGAAAAAAAACTAGACTCCGAACAAAACTCAGATGACCCAGCTTTCCACCAGCATTTAAATACACCATGTACGCACGAATCTGGGAGCTCTCCCGTGAAATGTGTCTCAAAAAACTAGTTGTGCACTTCTCAAGATGGACTTTGATGTTGGTGGTTTTCCGTTTGAGAAGTGTTCCACACACGTTTTCATCATCCACAACAACACACTCGCTTCTGTCACCCTCAAAGAAACCCCTTTATGGGATTCTGTGGCTTTCTCGGCAGAACGCTGCCATTACTTTGCGGACCCGCGCGGTGAACACGCACACAGTTGCCTGATGGCGCTCCCAGCTTAAATTGCTAGAGCAGAAAAAAATGATTTCATGTCAATCCACAAAAGTTTTAAATAAAATAAGGTCATTTTATCTATGGGAGGAGGCCCCGTGGTAGACCCAAGACACGCTGGAGAGATTATATCTCTCGGCTGGCCTGGGAACGCCTTGGGGTCCCTCCGGATGAGCTGGAGGAGGTGGCTGGGGAGAGGGAAGCCTGGGCTTCTCTGCTTAGGCTCCTGCCCCCGCGACCCGGCCCCGGATAAGCAGAAGAGAATGGATGGATGGATGGATATCTATAATTTCAGGTAGTTTTGTAAACTCACAATACAGTTTTAGTTATCATTTTTTGCTTTTAATTATAGTTTATAGTTAGTATTATAGGTAATTATAGTTTTTATTTCAGTTTGCAAAAATGTTTTTTCAATTTCAATTTTCATTATTTCGTTTGTTATAATAACCCTGTTTGTTACAAAGTTTACCGTTGGCAGGAACCAGCTTGGTGGTATCATGTGGTATGGCCAAACTCGCATGCAATTGGTCAGTGGGTTTCCTTGGATGCTTCACCACTACCATAAGGACTGTAAAAGCTGTGCCAGTAAACCAGAAAGCGCACAAGAAGATTTTAAGTGGTCATTTCTGTTTTGGTATTAGGTTCAGGTCCGCTTGAGACATGAGGGTCCACCTATTAGTGACCTCTGATAGACATGCTTCCCTTAGGCAGTATTATTAGAAAGCATTGCATCAGTTTTCATTGTTATGCAGATGATACTCAGCTTTACCTATCAATGAAGCCAGATGACACACATCAATGAGTTAAACTGCAGGAATGTCTTAAAGACATTAAGGCCTGGATGACCTCTAATTTCCTGCTTCTAAATTCAGATCAAACTGAAGTTCTTGTTCTCGGCCCCACAAATCTTAGAAACATGGTGTCTAACCAGATACTTCCTCTGGATGGCATTACTTTGGCCTCCAGTAACACTGTGAGAAATCTTGGAGTCATTTTTGACCAGGATATGTCCTTCAATGCACATATTAAACAAATATGTAGGACCGCTTTTTTGCATTTGCGCAATATTTCTAAAATTAGAAACATCCTTTCTCAGAGTGATGCTGAAAAGCCAATTCATGCATTTATTACTTCTAGTCTGGACTATTGTAATTCATTATTATCAGGCTGTCCTAAAAGCTCCCTGAAAAGCCTTCAGCTGATCCAAAATGCTGCAGCTAGAGTACTGACAGGGACTAGAAAGAGAGAGCAGATTTCTCCCATAGTGGCTTCTCTTCATTGGCTCCCTGTTAAATCTAGAATAGAATTTAAAATCCTTCTCCTCACATACAAGGTCTGAATAATCAGGCCCCATCTTATCTCAAAGACCTCATAGTACCATATCACCCCAACAGAGCACTTTGCTCTCAGACTGCTGGCTTACTTGTGGTTCCTAGGATACTTAAGAGTAGAATGGGAGGCAGAGCCTTCAGCTTTCAGGCCCCTCTTCTGTGGAACCAGCTCCCAGCTTGGATTCAGGAGACAGACACCCTCTCTATTTTTAAGATTAGGCTTAAAACTTTCCTTTTTGATCAAGCTTATAGTTAGGGCTGGATCAGGTGACCCTGAACCCTCCCTTAGTTATGCTGCTATAGGCCTAGGCTGCTGGGGGGTTCACATAATACACTGTTTCTTTTCAATCACCTTATTTACTTTGTTTATACCCCACTATGTATTTAGTCATTAGTTATTATTAATCTCTGTCTCTCCCCTCAGCAGATGACCCCCCCTTCCTGAGCCTGGTTCTGCTGCAGGTTTCTTCCTGTTAAAGGGAGTTTTTCCTTCCCACTGTCACCAAGTGCTGCTCATAGGGGGTCGTTTTGACTGTTGGGTTTTCTCTGTATTATTGTAGGGTCTTTACCCACAATACAAAGCGCCTTGAGGCGACTGTTTGATTTGGCGCTATAGAAATAAAACTGAATTGTAACCTTGACAGAAATAACTAAATAAATAAGAAAATAGGTGTTCATGAACATGAATCATTAGATTAAATTTTGTAACTATTCACTGACTGTGGTGAGATATGGTTGTATAAGAGTCCCATAACAAAGAGCCTGAGAGTGAGGCGGTTAATAATGAAGATCTCAGTTGCTCATGTTTTGAGCAAGGCACTACTAACAACCAGTGCAGACTACCCAGCAGCTAAAGAAAAAAGGCAAGTTGTTGAATTGTGTGAAAGTGACTGATAATGTGTTGGAGTTATTTTGCAGTGGAGTGGCAGAAAAAAATAATAATTAAAGTTGTCATTCTAGATCCAGACATGGCAAATGGCCATCAAAGGTTGCTGTCTGAGGATAAAAACAAAAAAGAAGTTAGGCAACAAAGAACCAATGTTGCTTTGAAAGTTTGAAAACCAAATCAAGCTCCACCTTGAGCCAAGTCAGCCATTTGATCATTTATATGGATCAGGAATAATGCAAAACAGACTGTGATGGAATTAAATAAGGTCCGAGAACCTTCATGTTAGTCCATCATGTTAGATATGTTTCACATATTTTCTTTACAGAAACTCCATTTATTAATACTGTAAATTCTATTTATGTTGTTATATATGGATGTTTCACTAATGAGGGAAATACTCAGCATTGATACTGACATTCTACTTTTTATTTTTTTTCCTTTCTTTAATCAGATCTCATTTGCAAGAGGGACCCATACACTGAATAAACAGTGTTGTGGGAAGAGTAAAATAATACGTTACCTCAGACGTATGTAACCACCTAAGTTACTTATAGAGAAATCTCACCTCAGGATTTTCCTTCCAAGACTTAAGGTAAGGAAGCTTAATTGATTTGGGCCAGAAGGTTCGGCTACAGGAAGGAGGTGTGAAAAGAATGAGACTCGAACGCAGGTTATGGTTTTGAAAAGTTGCCAGCTTATGTATTTTAAAGAAAATATACTGTAACAAATAAAATAAATTTTAAATAAAAGTTTCTCTTTGGTACCAGTAATCTTATTTTACAATCACGGTCACTTTCAAAATTTTCCCGGGTGCACCCTTCTAAATTCACAACTTAGGCTTTAGTTCAAAACAAAACCATTCCAATAACAAATTTCACACTGCATCGATCTCACCAGCTGTATGCAACAGAACCTTATTTTGGAGGGGTGTTTCCAATCTGTCCATACCAGGTCCGCTTCCTGCCTGTGGGAGTGTGCTGAGTCCGTAGAAGTCCTTAAAGCGTCCAAAAGTCCAGGGGAACGTCAGTGTAGTGTGTGTGTGTGTGAAAGAGGACAGCAGGTGCAGAATGGTGTGGCAGAGATCCTTGTCGCAGCTGGCCTACCGCACTGTGCAGGGCAGCACGGGAAGAAGTTGTCTGGCTCGTCTGTGGGATTGGCTCGCCATCACATCACAAATAAAACAAAGCAAGAAAAAAAAAAAAACCTGACCTGTCAACGACAGCGTCATGAAGTACAATGAGTTTTCATTAACCACAATTCACAATTTGTTAGCAAAAGTAACATTAACCATGTATACAATCCAAAATGAATTAGTGCAAAATGCAATAACCGTAGCATAAGTTTTAACTGTTTCTTCAGGCTCAAAAGATTAAATATTTACAATCTCAATCACATTCTTAATAAAAAACAGAACTTACTATTGTAAACCTTTTTCTTCGATAAATTTTAAAATACTTTACTCACACTGAACTCAAAAATTGCAAATAAACCAGGAACAAGTAAAATAATTTGCTCACCGATCTCACGAGAGGACAGCGCAACACAAAATGGCGCCGCCTCCGACCTCTGACTCTCTACAACCAGAAATACAGAGGGAACCGATCGAGTTAACATTCGTGAGCTCAATGCATCACTCCAGCAGTTTATATGCACAAAATCATGCTTAGCATTGGTAACGTTGCTAACTACTTACTATATATCGCTTTTTGTGCTCTTTTTCCAATGAATCTCCGTCTCCCTTTTCCTTAACAGCTCGCTCAGCATCGGAGTCGCAGCTGGAAAGACAGAGGAAAGCCCGCCCCCCGCGAAGGAAGTGGTGGGCGGGGCAATGCGCCACTAGGCAGCAGCCCATTGGCTAAAGCGATGCATGTGTTTTTTTTCTTTCAGCTACTGATTATAACAATAATCGACCATAAATAAAACATAACTGTTAAACCAAAAGCATTTTTAGTGTTTATGAGGGTCAAGGGCATTTTTTTATTAAAGTCCTATTTAAATGTGGGTTACACCCTCCCCACTTTGATGGTATGCACGTCCCTGTGCATTCGAATGGTTAAGCTGTTGCATAGAGTTTGCAATAGCTTCATTTAGGCTATTAAATACTGCATTAACAACATGCAGTAAGGGGTTACCTAATGTTGAATACTGCAACCTTTCTGGTCTCTGATGTGACCTTTGAGATCGACGAGGGACGTCTTGAGTTTCTTGAGAGCTAAGTGATAAACCAGATGAAGTAGGTTGCTCAACAATAACTGTTTCCTGTTCGCTGGGACACTCTGACAATGTCACATTTCCATTTGGCAGAACTTGTTCACTAGTCTGCTGGTCTTCCTCCCTAGGATCCTCAACTTGAATATCATTTTCCACAGATCCAGGTTCAGGTAAGCTTGCACCATCAGGTGAGTTTTCACATTCCTTGATCTTCTCTGTTTGTTTGTCTCTGTCTGTTAGATTGTCACATTCGGTAGGATTGTCACATTCGGTAGGATTGTCACATTCGGTAGGATTGTCTTGTCCGGTGTTAGGGAATTGTTCAGTTAAGTTGACATGTTCGGTGGGCACAACAAGAGTTGGCGACATTTCAGGTGGTTTGGCAGAAGGAAAAGAGGACACGGGTATCCAGGTAGGTATCGGTGAGTACTCTGACTCTGATTCATAGTCACTCTCATCCTCCTCGACAACAATTTGCCTTGTCTTGCGCTTAGTCTGCGGCTTCTGGGAACTCCTTTCTGTTAGATCTGTGGTGGGTATGAAATTACAAGGGAGAAGCAAGTCTCGGTGTAGTGTTCGGACTGGTCTCTCTTTCCCTTCCGGTTTAACTGTATAGACCGGTAGTTCACCTGCTTTCTTCAGGACCACATGAACATCATTCTCCCATCTGTTTGCCAGCTTATGCTTTCCTCTCAGTCTGACATTACGAACGAGGACTCTGTCACCCACTTCGAGAGTTGAGTCAACCACTTGTTTGTCGAAGCGTGTTTTATTACGCTCAGCGTTCTTTTGTGCGTTTGAGGTTGCAATCTTAAAACTTTCCTCCAATCTATGCTTCAGGTCACTGACATACTGTGAGTGTGACTTCTTCTGAGCATTAACAGGCAAGCCAAATACTAGGTCAATGGGGAGCCTTGGCTGCCTTCCAAACATGAGTTCATACGGTGAATAGCCTGTCACGTCATTCTTGGTACAGTTATATGCATGTACTAGAGGTTTTACATACTTTTTCCAATGCAACTTTTCATTATCACTTAATGTACCAAGCATTTGGAGAAGTGTCCTATTGAACCTTTCAACAGGATTGGCTCTGGGGTGATACGGTGTTGTACGTATCTTTTTCATGCCAGTGATCCCGCATAGTTCACTTATTGTCTTTGATTCAAAATCTGGGCCTTGATCACTTAAGAGTTTGTCTGGGACACCATAATGAACAATAAAGTTCTCCCAGAGAGCTTTTGCAACAGTACGGGCGCGCTGGTTTGGTGTAGGGACAGCCACTGCAAACTTAGTGAAGTGATCAGTAATAACTAGTACATCTTTTGTGTTAGACTGGTCTGGTTCAATAGATAGATAATCCATACAGACTAACTCAAGGGGCCTACTTGCCTGAATATTCACAAGAGGGGCTGCCCTTTCAGGTCTACACTTCCGGCGGACACAACGCTCACATGTACTGATCATTTTCTCAACTGATACCTGCATCTTTGGCCAATAAAACCTGGTCCGGACTAAATCGATAGTACGGTCAACTCCCAGGTGCCCCATGTTGTTATGGAGGTGTTGGAAAACCATGGGTCTCAGCTCCTCGGGTAACACAAGCTGAAAGGAGATATCTGGACCATTTTGTCGTCTGCGATAGAGAACTCCGTTTTGAAGTTCAAAACGATTGAGTTCACGCAGTAGCAGAGGTAGCTCGGGTAGTTCTGCTCTAAGACTGGAAGGTGGAGTCTGACCAGTTTCTAACTGAGTGATTACAGCATCAAGAGCAGGGTCTAACCTCTGCTTCTGTCTGAGTTCATCCTCTGTAATAGGTGGAACAAGAGGAAGACCACCTGAGTATTCCTCCTCAAATGTGTCAGGGACAGCAGTAGCATGTAACGCTAAAGACTCAACTAGGGCGAAACTTGGACAGGTGTGTGACTCTGGACCATGGTTTACAGTTGTAACAGTGTGCCTGTCACAGATAGCCTGTATGATTTCTCTAGGGACTGTTTCAGTCTCATCACTACTAAGGTGAGTAAGAGCAAATTGTCGGATTCTTTCAGTTTCTTTCTGTGAAATGGGGTCATCACCTGGACTGCCATGAGACCGACGAGATAATGCATCCGCATCTACGTTTTGCTTACCAGCCCTGTATTGGAGTTGGAATGAAAAAGTGGACAGAGCTGACAGCCAACGGTAACTCATCGCGTCTAGCTTTGCAGATGTTAAGATGTACGTCAGCGGATTACTGTCAGTCACTACCGTAAAAGTTGTACCGTACAGGTAGTCCGAGAACTTTTCAGTAACGACCCACTTAAGGGCCAAGAATTCCAACTTGTGGGCTGGATATTTCATTTCGCTTTTTGAAAGTCCTCTGCTAGCGAATGCTATGGCCCTCAACTGTCCATCCTGAAGCTGGTACAAAGCTGCACCAAGGCCAATGGTACTAGCATCGGTATGGAGGATATACGGGAGTTTGGGGTCTGCAAAGCCCAACACTGGGGCTGAGGTAAGTTTGCAAATGATCTGTTCAAATGCTTCTTGGCACTTTGGAGTCCATCTCTGGCCAAACGGTTCTTTCGGGTTGTGGTATACAGAGCTTTGTTGCTTGGGGGACTTTGCCTTCCCCTTTCTTAATGGTGGATAACCAGCGGTTAGTTCATTCAACGGCCTTACAATGTTGGAGTAGCCCTGGATAAATCGCCGGTAATACCCAGCAAAACCCAAAAACGACCTTAGCTCCTTAAGGGTGGTAGGAATGGGCCAGGTTGTTAGGGCTTTGATTTTCTCTGTATCTGTTTCAACACCACGCTCTGATACTATATGGCCGAGATACTTAACAGAGTTCTGGAAAAATTTACATTTCTCAGGTGCCAATTTCAACCCAAACTCTTGTAACCTCAACAAAACTCTTTTCAGGCGCTGCTCATGTTCTTCGAGGGACGACGAGAAAATAATGAGATCGTCAATAAAGACGAGGACTTCCTTGAGGTTCAGCGGACCCATACACCTCTCCATGAGTCTTTGAAATGTGGAGGGTGCATTGGTAATCCCTTGGGGCATCCTATTAAACTCCCAGAACCCCAAGGGACACACAAAGGCTGTTTTCTGTTTGTCTGACTCTGACATTTCGATCTGGTAGTATCCCGACTTGAGATCCAGGACCGAGAACCATTTTGATCCTGCCAGAGCCGAGAATGCTTCCTCCAGATTGGGGAGTGCGTATGCATCTTTTATGGTCTGGAGGTTTAGCCTCCTGTAATCGATGCATAAACGAACTGACCCATCCTTCTTTCTGACAACTACGATTGGAGATGCAAACGGGGATTCAGATCCCCGTATCACCCCTGCATCGAGTAGTTCTTGGAGGTGTTTTTTTACAGCCTCCACATCGTGGGGATGTATTGGTCGGGGTCTGGATTTGAATGGGGTCTCATCACTGAGCTTTATGTGATGCTGTACTTTGTCTGTGTGCCCAAAATCCAGCTCATGCTGTGAAAACACTTCAGGCATTGAATTGAGCAATTTTGTGACTCGTTCTTTCCACTCAGCAGACAAATTACTTCCAAACTCAAAATGAATATTTCCAGATTGAGTAGGACCTTTTGGCTGATCTGCAGGGTTTGACACCTCTGTTTGCTCTTTATGAAGGATTCGGGTTACGGCATTAATGTCGGCTAGCACACGGCCTGAAGGGACAATAATGTCGTGATCTGTCTCATTTTTTACAACAACTGGCAGTTTACAAGGCTGCTTTGCTGGTAGGTTTACAAGACCAGACAACACAAGCAGACCACTGGGTAAGGAAGAGTCTGATGACTGTTCAATAACCGCACACTTCTCTGTGGTGGCACTGGGAATGTACGCTGAGGCTTCCAAAACTGCTGTCTGTCCTGCTCCCACTATAGTTGGATGTTTAGCTTTATATCTTGCACACCCAAGACTGCAATTACTGAATGTTTTCTGGCGCATCTCAAGAATTTTGAGGAGTGCTCGATAACCGTAGGGGACTGGCTGAAAGCTTGCTCTGGATTCATGAAAGTCAGTATAAAGCGTGTCTAAAGTGTTCGTGCCTACCAACACTTGCTCTTGTGCTTCAGCTCGCAAAGGAGGAATGACTAATGCCAGTGTGTTGACACTGATGTCTGAACCCACAAATTCCTTTGGGAAAGTGATGGAAAGTTCTATATAGCCTAAATAAGGGACAGCTTGGCCATTAGCGCCCTCTACATCCAGGAGATCACCCAGTGGTTTTATGGGTAAGTCAGAGAGGTGCTGTTCATAAAACCTCTGAGGTACTGTTGTCACTTGTGATCCTGTATCTAAAAGACAGCTCACATCTTTATCAGCAATAATGACAATAGCAGAGGTTCTGGATCCCACCAACCCCTTTGGAAGGTTAACAGACTGTGATTTTGACTCAGCTTTCTTTAGAGAGACCTCTCGTGGTTTGGGACGAGAATTGTTTCCTGAAGCCCCCACTTGTCCCGCACTGGAGGCTGGGATCAGTTTAAATGGGATGCATCACTGGCTCTGTTTAAAAGTTCCCAACTGGCTTGTTTTTCTTTCAGCAGTTTTCTCTTTGTCGCAACTAAGGACGGGTTTGGTTCATTTTCGCACGAAGAGGCAATGTGGCCATCCTCGCCACAGTGAAAGCAATACCAAGGACGGGGTTTTGCATTGGTTTTGGCGAGGCTCTGTGTGGCTGAAGCCTTCTTCCCCATGGGACGGGCTTCGACTTTGGCATTAGTTGTTTGACACTTTGGTTTCTTATTTTCTGTTTTCCAACTGTTCAGTTGCGCACTCAAATCAGCTATCTGTTTCTGTAACACATCAAAGTCTGATTTATTGGCGCTCGCTGTTTGTGTGTTTGACATGACCCGCTGCTTTGGATTACTTGAAGCAGGTTTGTTCTGACCAAGGTGTTGTCTCATACGGCTGACTTTTGCCGCTTGCTTATCTTCTTCGGTTCGTAAAAGCAAAAGTAGTTCTGAAAAAGAAGGTGGACTCTCTTTTTTTTGTCCTAACTGGAGGTCGTTGATAAGACTGTCCTCCCAGCAGCCTCGAAGGAACTGCCTTAACAACTGCTTGTCAAACTCTGACACCCTGACACCCCCGCGCCGCATGGCTTTTGTCAGACCACCATGTAATCTTTGCAGATAGGCAGATGGTCTTTCCCCTTCATTCTGAAGTGTGTTCATAAATCGTGCAAAGAGCTCATCGCCATCTTCGACAGCTCCATAAGCAGAATCTAGCACTTTCAGGTACTCAGAGGGTTTGGCATGTGGGCCTAAATGCTTGGGGATGTCTGCAGCAGGCGGTAAAAGGCTGTCAAGTATTCTCTGTGTGCAGTTTAGGTCAGAAACCGCTGGGTCACTCATGAGAACTTCAACACTGGTGCGCCATGTATCATAATCTGCTTCATTTTGTGGACGGGGAATGCGTCCGGAGAAGGCTCTAAACCTACTTGGCATGGGTGAGTGTGAAGGCACTTCATTACTGCGCACTACGTGTTCGACCACAACTCGCTGAACACTTGGTGGATTAAGATCAAGTGTTGGGTGGAGTTGCGTTGGCAAGTTAAGATCGGTCAGGTTTTGGTTCGAGGCTGGGGTCGGATCATTACACTGTGAGAATTCAACAGGGGGTTTATTTGGGGAACAGTCACCCTGTGTATGTGAGCCTGTTTCACTGCTACTAGCCGGGGCAGAAACTGGCAGCTGAGAGGATTGAGAGGACACAGTTAGATTGGCTAATCCCTCTTTGAGCACATCCTCCAGCGAGTGTCCACTCAGACTGGCCATCTCAGATAGATGTTTCATATATGTCCTAGTGACATTCCGCACATTTGCTTCGTACACCTCAGATAAACTCTTAATTTCAAATGTGATTTCAGGCTGAGCAGAGCAGTGGACAGTAAGTGGCAAAAGGGGATTTAAGGTATTCATTGCACTAACATGACTGAACTCTGCTATCATCTGCCGGTGAAACTCAGAATGCGGATCATCGATACGGATGTGGCGGTTGACTGAACCGTGTTTTGAGAGGTAAGTTGCTACTTCTTCATCAAGTTCACTGTTGGTAAGTCCACTTACGATTACTGAGTTAGGGATTTTAACTGACTCTTTAACTACAATTTCCATTTTACCAGATTTTGGCTTGATTGTTTCTTATTTCTGAAATGTTTAACAAAATGAGTCTCATGCAGTTCACAATATCTCCTCCTGGCTGGCTCGCCAATTGTAACCACCTAAGTTACTTATAGAGAAATCTCACCTCAGGATTTTCCTTCCAAGACTTAAGGTAAGGAAGCTTAATTGATTTGGGCCAGAAGGTTCGGCTATAGGAAGGAGGTGTGAAAAGAATGAGACCCGAACGCAGGTTATGGTTTTGAAAAGTTGCCAGCTTATGTATTTTAAAGAAAATATACTGTAACAAATAAAATAAATTTTAAATAAAAGTTTCTCTTTGGTACCAGTAATCTTATTTTACAATCACAGTCACTTTCAAAATTTTCCCGGGTGCACCCTTCTAAATTCACAACTTAGGCTTTAGTTCAAAACAAAACCATTCCAATAACAAATTTCACACTGCATCGATCTCACCAGCTGTATGCAACAGAACCTTATTTTGGAGGGGTGTTTCCAATCTGTCCATACCAGGTCCGCTTCCTGCCTGTGGGAGTGTGCTGAGTCCGTAGAAGTCCTTAAAGCGTCCAAAAGTCCAGGGGAACGTCAGTGTAGTGTGTGTGTGTGTGAAAGAGGACAGCAGGTGCAGAATGGTGTGGCAGAGATCCTTGTCGCAGCTGGCCTACCGCACTGTGCAGGGCAGCACGGGAAGAAGTTGTCTGGCTCGTCTGTGGGATTGGCTCGCCATCACATCACAAATAAAACAAAGCAAGAAAAAAAAAAAAAACCTGACCTGTCAACGACAGCGTCATGAAGTACAATGAGTTTTCATTAACCACAATTCACAATTTGTTAGCAAAAGTAACATTAACCATGTGTACAATCCAAAATGAATTAGTGCAAAATGCAATAACTGTAGCATAAGTTTTAACTGTTTCTTCAGGCTCAAAAGATTAAATATTTACAATCTCAATCACATTCTTAATAAAAAACAGAACTTACTATTGTAAACCTTTTTCTTCGATAAATATTAAAATACTTTACTCACACTGAACTCAAAAATTGCAAATAAACCAGGGACAAGTAAAATAATTTGCTCACCGATCTCACGAGAGGACAGCGCAACACAAAATGGCGCCGCCTCCGACCTCTGACTCTCTACAACCAGAAATACAGAGGGAACCGATCGAGTTAACATTCGTGAGCTCAATGCATCACTCCAGCAGTTTATATGCACAAAATCATGCTTAGCATTGGTAACGTTGCTAACTACTTACTATATATCGCTTTTTGTGCTCTTTTTCCAATGAATCTCCGTCTCCCTTTTCC
Organism: Amphilophus citrinellus; assembly: GCA_013435755.1. Taxonomy (NCBI): domain Eukaryota; kingdom Metazoa; phylum Chordata; class Actinopteri; order Cichliformes; family Cichlidae; genus Amphilophus; species Amphilophus citrinellus. Next base: position 37,122,630 of record CM024208.1, on the reverse strand, counting down.
TTAACAGCTCGCTCAGCATCGGAGTCGCAGCTGGAAAGACAGAGGAAAGCCCGCCCCCCGCGAAGGAAGTGGTGGGCGGGGCAATGCGCCACTAGGCAGCAGCCCATTGGCTAAAGCGATGCATGTGTTTTTTTTCTTTCAGCTACTGATTATAACAATAATCGACCATAAATAAAACATAACTGTTAAACCAAAAGCATTTTTAGTGTTTATGAGGGTCAAGGGCATTTTTTTATTAAAGTCCTATTTAAATGTGGGTTACACGTAGCTACATGCTGCTCCGGGTCAGTCAGCTCTCTGAAACAATGTGATGTGATCCCAGCTCTGCCAACAACAGCTCAAACTGCCCACTGACATCCTGAAATATAACAGGCTGCAACTCCGGGATCAAACCACGAAACTCTCCCTGCTGCTGCTTTCTTATGAGTTGGATGAACCCAGAATCTCTGTTTCTTCCTGTTCTTGTTTAGAAACATCAGGACCTCATTACATCATCGCTTCATATCGACTTCATTTTTTCGCAGTGTTTTATGAGGATGATTTATATTCACAACAACGCAACGCGTCCAGTGTGTAACGGCCTTAAAGAACTAGGTTGGTTGACCTACGCAATGCTCGTGTAAAGTGCTTTGAGTGCTCAAATAGAGTAGAAAAGAGCTGTATAAGAACTAGTCTATTTACCATTTATATTTAACAACACTGTGGATATATTGTATTTATCCACCGAAAAGAAGAGTTTATTCGACATTGCTCTGTTGGCAAAAACTGTTACATAAATAATGCATCAATCCGCTCTGTCAGAGCTTTCTGACTTCTTTTTACTTTTACTCCCTACATTTTTACACAAGTATTTGTACTTTCTACTCCTTAAATTTTTAAACAGACTGGTTAATTTAGGTTTAACTCGTCTGAGAGAAGTTTGCATTTCCGGTCACTGCACCGTCAAATATCAAACGATCTGAGCATCACTGGGGCAAACCCATATAATTTATGTATCATTTATAGTGCTATAATCAGGGGTTACAGTTGGCCGTTGCAACGTTTCTAAATGCTCAACAAATATCAGCAAACACAAAGTATCTGCAGTTTGTCACACAGTGTGTCTGCTAGCTAAAAGAAGAGCTGCTGTATTTCAGGGAGAGAAAAGTGAGAGAGAGAAGTTCACTCAGGAGAGGAAGAAGAATATGGGGGAAGATAACTGTCAAAAAGAATGTATGTGTAAGGAGTCTAAATTTGTACATGTAAGTCAATAAACGTGCATAAATATAAGATTTGTATTTCAAATACAATCTACAAAGTTACAACTTCGCAACAATACAAGTACAAATCACAAATTTACAAGTACAAACCTCTAACTATCGAACGTCAAACTGCGCATGCGTTAAAAGACAACATTCTTATGGCGGACACTGAAGAAAGCTGGCTGACGGAGACAGTGAACGGGATTGGGTAACAAAAGTTTTTTTTTTTATTTACTTTGCACATTTGTTATTACTTTAGTTTCTGTCTGGCGTTTTTTTTTTTGGTGTTGATTATGAAGTATGATTCTGAGTTCCCTGTCATTTTTGTGGAGTTTCCGTTGAGGTAGAGGTACATAACCCAATATTATGTGTTTGCTAGGTGCAGCTAACGGAGATTTTGAACATCGCTCACAGTCTGGTGTCAATGATAACTAGCAGGTTAGGTTCGTCAGGGAATGCCAGGCAAACGGTTAGAGAGGTTAGAGAGGGCAATTCATCACAGCCTGTCGAGGGGCAGCAGACAGACAACAGATAAGACAACCAGTAAGCTTTCCCCACCGGAATAGTTCTGGACAGGCAGTGCATCAGGAAATGGCACGGTATGTCACGACCCAGGGAAGGAGAGGACAAACAGGCGGTAGCTGATGTGAACAAAAGTGCAAGTTTATTTACAGTGCAATTGTGAGATATGGGGAGGCAGGAATGTCCAGGGAAACAGGGATAGCACGACAGGTGGGAGTGGGTGGAGAGGATCGAGGTGCTGGAGGGAATCCGGGGAGATGAGGGGGTGCAAGGCAGGTGAGTGAGCGAACAGGTGAGTCCAAAAGGTAGCAGCGGGCACGGCGTGGGACGGTGTGGTAAGCAGAGAACAGGATCAGCAGGATTTCCAGAGTGAGCGAGCAGGCACTGACACGAGGATCTGAGAGAGACAAAAACGGACAGCAGGTAAGTCACGGAAATCACACACGAGAGAGAGTTCACAGGGTAGGAGCCGACACTAACTGATAAGTAGCCAATGATCCAGCGAAGACTGATGGTCTGTTGGCAGCTTAAGAAGGCCTTCCTGATGAACCGATCTGCAACAGGTGTGGTGAAGCAACGCCCAGCATATCCGCCTTGGAGGGGCGGAGACACAGAAACCCATCGCCGTGATCCAAAGGACAAACAAAGACGCACAAGCACACAGACATACACAAAAACCTCCCTGGGTTATGACATGGTATGTTTAAGTTTTGACTTAACTACATTGCTACAAGGCCTTTTTTCTTTCAAACCAGTGCTTTAAGTGGGCTGGTACACTCATAATAATACAAATAAATAACATAATTACAAAATAACAAATTAGGGCAGAAGAAACACTTTCCTAAATAAATTTTCTATATAAAACATCTTAAACTAATACAGAAGATAATGTATATGTATGTTAGAACAGTGTAAAGTACGTCCAGTGACAATATATAGTATTTACTGTATCTTTTTGATCTTCAAACGTCATAGATAGAAACTAAGATCAGATCAACAACACTTGTATTCAAACAAGAAGCCTCACTTTAACATAAACTGTAGTTGTGTGTCTGTATCTGGTGCATTTTTGATTAAAACATTTGTTCTTCATTTAGTGAAGTTACTCACAGGAGGTGGAGTATCTAGAAGTCTTACTCAATTAGTAGTGATACTTCATAGTAATATATTACTCAAGTAAAAGTTAAAAGTCCAGCATAGTAAAACTACTCCTAAAAGCAATTTTTTTTCCAAAGTTACTCAAGTAATGATGTCATGATGGAGCATCCATTTGTCTGCAATGTCTGGTCTCACGCGAATGACCCTTTTTCTGAGCCTTTCAAGGACGTCTTTATAAAAAACTTGGTTGACAGTTTGTCCTGGAGCAACAAATTCTTTGTGGACGATTCCCCTTCTGTCAAAAAATGCTCCATCATGACAACGTCCCATGTCACACTGCCCTCTCCGTCACAGAATTTTTGACCTCAAAAGGCATTCCTGTGGTTCCCCAGCCCCCCTATTCACCTGACCTCAGCCCCTGTGACTTTTTCCTTTTTCCTAAACTGAAAAATGTCCTCAAAGGACGTCATTTCGGGACTTTAGAAAACATCCAAAAGAGTGTAACGGACATGCTGAAAACCATACCGGTTGAAGACTTCCAGCGCTGCTACCAAAAGTGGGAACAACGTCTCCATCGGTGTGTAGCTGCCCAAGGGAACTATTTTGAAGGGGATAACATTGATGTTTGAAAAAAATAAAAACTTTGGTAAATACACACACACATATATATATATATATATATATATATATATATATATATATATATGTATATATACACACACACACAAAGTGTGTGGTGTATCTTAGCATAATCTTGGCCTTGTGGGGGGTGGTGTTATTTTTGACTAAAGTTTTAATGCCAGATTTGACATTGTAGATTTAACATTTTTCTTTAGTGCTGAGGATGTCTTGCAATGGCTCAATTGCCAAGTGGATGAAGGCAACACGTTCTCCCTTTGTATATTGAGAAGCGACCTCTTCACAAGAGGAATACAACAATGGCAACGACAAAAAAAATCATCTCCGAGATCCAAACTGAAGGTTTCTTTTTTTGGGGAAGCTGGTATAAACACAGGGGCTCTGAGCAAAGAATTTTTAACAGGTACAGCTGCATATGTCTTTCTTGAAGTGATTGCTTCATTGTAACAAGAGTGGTTCAGTGTTTTATTTCTCCTGTTCTCTGTCCCTACTTTCTGTTTTTTTTAATTCAGAAATGGTTGCTGAAATAGAAAAAAGACTCTTTCTGAGCAGCCCAGACAACAAGAAGAACAATCCTCGTTATTGCCTAACCAGCCTGGATCCAGTGTTGCCAGATTTCGCGACAGAAACAAGCAACCAGCTCTATGAAAACAAGCCCAAAAGCCCAACTAGCAACCCACAACACTGTGTAAACCTGAGGCTGCTTTTAAACAGTATATCTCTGTAGTAGCATAGCTCAGTTCTTTGTTTTGTCTCATTGTGTGTTGGAGCAGTCAAACCCATGGTTCTTAACCTCATAGAAGAGAAGGGTGCACAGTTTTGTTGTGTGCTTCTCTGTATTAGCATGTTGAACTAAATCAGCATGGTGAGCACATATTTCACACTTGCAAAATCTGCAGAATGCCTTTGGTACGTCTCCCATTAGGACCGCAGCTACTTTCAGAGGTGTATGCAGACACAATTTTTTGTCTTTTGTTTTTTTTTTTTTGGGGGGGGGGGGGGGGGGGGGCAGGAGGAGGGGAGGTGAAGGAGCACACTGGGGCCTAATCAGCGCCGTTCCTCTGTTACTGATCATTTCATACGCACAGCTGTTAAATACAGAAAATGCGACTAGAGAAATAATTTCGTCACATTGTTTTGGTGCCCTCCTCTTGTGCGGCGCCCCTATGCGTTGCATATAGTGCAGACCCACTTGTAGCGCCACTGTCATCTGAGCTCGGATCCATTCTGTAAGTGCGCTCTCTTTCTCCCACTCTTTATTATATTTTCTTCTATATTTTCCCGGCTTACTGGAGCTCATTCTTGCGCTGCCTCCTCACTCTGGGCTGTTATGAGTGTTTGTTTGGGTGTGCACCCGGTCAACTTGTGCAGGAGCGATAAACAGGAAACGGGGGCTTGGAAGGGACAAACTACCTACCACTCGTCTTTTGCTTTATTATAGGGCGCTGAGAGATAATCAAGGAATTTCACTCGGAACGAAAGTCAAGCCCAAATAAGCAACTTCACATTCAAAAACAAGCCCAAAAATCCGCAACCCGCGACTCACGAGATTTGCAAGCAACTTTAGAAAGACACAAGCCCAAAGTCGCTTATAATAAGCGGACTTGGCAACACTGCCTGGATCTCAATTACTTCAGGTATTCTGTTTACTACAAGTAAGGCAAATTTAATTTATTGCAAGATGCTTCCGGTTAACAGACACTTTGCTTTCTAATTGACCTGGTATGTAGGACTGCAGGAGAAATTATGGCAGCCAGCTTAGCACAAGGAGGACCTCCACCAAACTTCCTTCGCAAATGGTGCTACACATATTTGTGCTCTGGTGATGTGGACCACATTCAGATGTCTGCCTGTGATGTCACTGACTTGGAGTTGACAGAACTTATTATGGAGGTAAAGTAATAATAAATTGAGTGAAATTAGATCTAACATTGTAATATTTACTAAAAAGCACGTTTACAAATATGCAGTTGAAACCACAAGTTTATATACTGTGAATACAAAGCCTTTCTCTTCTCCTCATTGTGTGACCTCTGGTCAGTCTAAACCTTTAACATTTTAGGACATAACTTATTACCAAAAGTAATTTTTCATGACAGTTGTACATGCCAATTGGAACAGATGGTTGAATAATCTGGGGCTGTCAGATGGCTAAACATCCACTACCTTTGTTTTATTCTGGCATTGATTATTTGGAAATAGTTTTGATCATCCTATCAGACCTAAAAAAAGACAGGAAAAAAAACTGTTTTAGTCTGATTTGAGGTCTAACGTGGAAAACAAAAATAGCTGTGTTTTTATATTTTTCATTTAAACCTCTAGCTTTAAGTGTATTTAAGCTTATGGTTTCTCCTAATTCCTTGCATGTGAAGCAAGACACAAAATAAATGCCTTCTCAGAACCGGCAGTGAAAATGGTATTAAATAATGAACTTTGTATTTTCAGGTAAACACAGCAAACAGTGAAAACATTAGTAAACTGACTGATGACATCATAATCTGTGGATACACAGGAAAAGTTTCTCCAGAGAAAAAAGACATGATAATCAGGTAGGTAGACATTGCAACTGTCTCATGCCAAGTGACAAAATTTAACCTACAATTTGAGAAACTATCTCCAGTTATGCTTAGAATGCTGGTACTGAACTGTTTACACATTTCCAGGTCTATTGTGCTTCACTCAACCATGAGGATTATCCCAATGCTTCACCAACTGAGAAAAGGCCTGCAGCTGTATGGCCTGCTCCAGGTTATGGAAGCACACCCAGATATCTGTCTGCCACTGTTTGTACCAACTGAAGATGATAAGGTAGTTAAATGATTCTGGATCCTTTTTTTTTTTCGTTTTCACTGTGGTATCGTAGATGTTTAACTGTTCTTACATATTTACATTCTGCAAGAGTATTTGTTATTTTGATGTTGTCAGCAATATGTGTTCATGCTGCAGTAACATTGAGCCCAGTAGGGGGCAGACTGAGACTGTTCTAAGCATTGAGTTGTAACTGTTTTCTTGGGTAGAATAAGCCTGCCTGAAAAGAAGATGTCTGCCGCTCTACAGTGTTATGTGTACAAGTATGTTGGTCTGCTGGTTCATTAAAAGTGCGATCAAGCTGAATATGGATGATTATTTCCTGAAGATGTTACATTCACTGAACATATTTTATGTTGAATGCTAGAAATGCAGTGTACATCTAAACCCACTTTTCAAAAGGTGGATGCAGCATTTATCCTTGAGAAATGCCAGCCAGTTTTCAGTGAGAGGGGCTCCATGAAGTACACCTGAGAAGTGAACATCATGAATTTTTTCCAAGACTTCCTACAAGAAACAGAGGATTGCGGTATGTTTGATCTGGTTCACTACTTTTTTTTTTGCTTTTCATGTACTGTAATGTAACAATGTTTGTTGTTGGAGGCCTGTCTATAGAAAAATGTGTAACCACAAGGGACAGATAACACATATTTCTCTGTTTATCCCCCCTCCAATCCCGAAAACTTTTTTTTTGTTTGTTTTAAATTATTATTTATTTATTTATTTTTTTAAATACATATGTTTATTGAATATTTCCATGTATTAACACAAACAAACATAAAAAGTAAAGTACAACGACAACAGCATTAACATCGACATTAACCTTAACCTTACCCCGGTTAAAAAAAAAAAAAGCTCTGTGAAAAAATAACTGAAATATGAATGAATGAAGGTTTTATTGCCATGTGAGTGAACAGGTTCACACATTGGAAATTGCAGTTAACAGAGCACCCATCCAAGAATACAACAAACACAAACACGGGGGGACAGGTGTCCGAGGTCATGCAGCCGTCTTCCCGGCGCTACCTTTAGCAGAAGAACAGAAAGAGATACACTGGGATAGGTAGGTTCAAAAAAATCATCTCGTACTGTATTCATTATAAACACCGTATGAGGTTCCAAAAAACACCTCAGCAAAAGCATATTTGCACATTTAAAGCCAGGATAGCAGTATGGTGGGTAAGGTCAGGGTCAGGAGGGGATGCAGACGGAGACGAGAGGGTGGGTGCATTGTGGAGCCAGATGCCAGCTCCTAGTCAAAACAGTTCGCTGATAGTGGTGGAAGTTCATCAGTGGCCGTGGTACACCAGATCCAGCTTCACAAATCACAGAGAGGGCTGAGGGGGACAGCGACCGTCACACATAGCCCTGGAGAGATATGATTACCAGCCCAAGGCCGGCTAGGGAGCCGAATTCCTGATAATGCAGATGTTGTTTTGGAACAGGCTGCTTGTTTTTTTTCCAATAGCCTTCAGTCTCACTGGGGAACCCATTCAGTAAATCCAATATTCCAAATTCATTAGTTACCGTCCTCACCGTGCAGAACCGAACCTTATCTCCAGATCGAACCCCTCTCACCTGCGAGCACGCTTTACGGCTCAGGTCCAACAGGCTTTGAGTCTGAGTTTGTACGGCTCTGCACAGCCCGTCCACCTGGGTCGGCAGCCTCTGCAGATGTCAAACTGCTGCCCAGATTTTCTTAATTTCCCGGTAAATCAGGTATCCTCCGAGCCCAAACAAAACAGATACCCCTACCACATAGCCAAATATGTAGACGTCTTCCACGTCCTCGACCTCCAGGGCTGAGAAGCACACAGGTCTCCACAAGCTCCAAGAATCGATGACGTATCCAACCGGGTCTGTTCCACTCGGACACGCAGGCTCCCCTTTCCCCGGTCTCATAGTGGAAAAAATTCGATCAGTGGTGTTTAGGGCCCAGTTTGCCAGATCCATGTTGCTCTCAATCTTATTCTTATTCGGACAGTGTGTAAGAGACGCTCTCACAGCAAGCAGCAAGCAGGAGAGACGGGGAGGGCAGGGAGAGAGATAGAATGCGACCGTCTCCGTCAAGAGCAGGAAGAGAAGATCAAAACCAATATACAACATAAAAGGGTCCCAAATATTGTAAAACATGTTTTGTCTATTGTGCAGTTTACTTGTTAGAAAGTCCAACAACACATATTCAAGGACAGTCCATTCCCATTGTGTTTCGGATGGGATCTTATCTGTTATCCAGTTCAGAAGGATACATTTCCTGGCACAGAATGTAAGCATCCTATATAGTTGTTTTCCACAGTTCTCCTTAAGGCTGTTATTCGTAACTCCCAGTAACATATGCATTGGATTACATTCGATACTAATGGAAAAGATCTTAAGAAAGTCAGTTTCATAACATCCAGTTCTTTTAATAAACTATAACAAGTCTTAATAGAACTTTTAAGTTTTGGTTTAAATAATTGTTTTTCGCAATCAGAGATAGTTTGGTTACTGAGTACTGTTGTGTTCTTTAAAATGTAGTTCCTCACTTGCAAGTATCGAAAGAAATCATGTCTATGGATATCATATTTAGTAGTCACCTGATCAAAAGACATCAGATTTGACCCGTCTATTAAATCAGAAAGAGCCGAAATACCTTTTGATGCCCATCCTCGAAAACCCAGATCGGAAATCCCTGGTGGGAAAAGAGGATTATCGCATAATGGAGTAAAAAGAGAAGTTAAGTGAGATCTACCCTCAAGCTTTTGAATTATTTGCCAGGCTTTAACAGTATAAGAGGATTACTACAAGATATTTTAAAGATTTTAAATTTATTAAAGAATAGTAAATTTTTCAGAGGGATATTAGACATAGAACTCTCTATATCAAGCCAGAGAGAAACAGGTTTCTCTACCCAATCAGCAATTACCCGCAAATGAGCACTAAGCTGACACTTCCTTATATCTGGAAGGTCAAGGCCCCCCTTCGTGGATGGGAGACATAGTGTAGATATTTTAAGATGAGGTTTTCTCCCTGCCCATATAAATGAACTAATCCAGCTATTTAAGGTTTTAATGGTCTTGTGTGAAAAAAGAATTGGAACCATCTGTATTGAATATAATAACCTGGGTAAGACGTTCATTTTCAGAAGGGCAGTACGACCAAGCCAAGAAAGCGGTAAGGTCTTCCATCTCTCCAGATCCAATCTAATATGCTCAAACAGAGGGGTGAAATTACTTTTATACATCTGATCGAAAGCGGGAGTAATCTTAATCCCTAAATACACAAAACCCTCTGGAGACCAATTAAAGGGGAATGGAGAGGGAGTCTGAGGTTTTTGTTTCAAAGTACCTAGTGGCATCACTTCTGATTTATTAAAATTAATTTTATAACCCGAAATATCACTGAATTTATTAATAATCTCAATAAGAAAAGGTATGGATGTTTCAGGTTGAGCCAGTATCAACAGCACATCATCAGCATACAGGGTAATTTTATGCTGTCTTTGCCCTATAGTTAAGCTGCATATGTCCTCCTGAGTTCTCACTGCTTCTGCTAGCGGTTCTATTGCCAAGGCAAAGAGTAGAGGGGAGAGCGGGCAACCCTGCCTAGTCCCTCTAAACACATGGAAGTTAGGGGACCGCAACCCATTAGTGAGAACTGGTGAGCATGGATTATTATACAAAAGCTTAATCCATTTTATAAAATTCTCTCTAAGGCCAAACTGTCGTAATGTGAAGAACAAATAGGGCCATTCAACACGGTCAAATGCCTTTTCGGCATCGAGAGAGACCACTACGCCAGGTACTGATTTTTGATGGAATATTAACAGCCTGCGCATATTGTTATTTGAGTTACGACCCTTAATGAAACCTGTTTGGTCTTCATTAATTAAATGAGGGAGTACACGTTCCAAACGCCCTGCAAGAATTTTAGAAAGAAGTTTTAAATCTACATTCAATAGAGAGATTGGCCTATAAGAGGCACACTCTTCTGGGGCTTTATCTTTTTTCAGTATAAGGGATATGTTTGCCTCCCTTAAAGAGTTGGGTAATAGTCCCTTCTCAAAGGAATCATTAAACATATTCAGCAATGGTTCGGCCAGCACCTCTCGAAATTCTTTATAAAATTCAGCGCAAAGGCCATCTGGTCCGGCCACTTTGCCTGCATGTAGCTTATTAATGGTGTCCAATACCTCCCTCTTTGATATAGGACAGTCCAAATCTGACCTCTGTTTCTCAGTCAGCTTAGGAAGATTAAGAGAAGAAAAGAAGACATCCATTAAATCTGAATCATTATGTATTTGAGATTTATAAAGGTTTTCACAAAATTTAAAAAAAATATCATTGATTGTAGCAGAGTCGAAAAACTGTTGTCCATTTGAGTCCTGGATTGAAGAAATAGACTGGGAATCTGACTTCTTTTTCGTTAAATATGCTAAATATTTCCCAGATTTGTCACCGTGTTCGTATAACCTTTGCCTTGCAAATCTAATTTTAGTCTCCGCCTCTTTTGTTAATAGACAATCCAGTGATGAGCGAAGAGCAGTGATTTCCTTAAGTTTATGTGTGGAGGCTTTTTCAATATAATCTTTTTCCGCGAGCTTTAATTTTGATTCTAAAATTTTCCGCTGTTCTTCTTGTCTACGTTTTTTACTCTTTGTATAAGAAGTTATAAGACCTCTTGAATATGCCTTTGATGTCTCCCAAAGTAATGATGGATTATCTGTGGAGGGTATATTGATAGTTAAGAACTGTTTAAATTCTTCTGTAAAATAAGTTATAAATTTCTGATCGTAAAAGATGGAGGAGTCGAGATACCAACGTCTGTTTTTAGTGGGTTTGTTCCCAATATTACAGTTAATGAGGACTGCGGCATGATCAGATATAACTATATTACCAATCGAGCTAGAGATGATCGATGACAATATACAATTTGGAACCAGGAAATAATCGATTCTTGTGTAGCAAAAATGTACTTTGGAAAAAAATGTAAATTCTTTGTCTACTAAATGTTGTATTCTCCATACATCCACATAATCCAGCTCTTCACATAAAGTGATAAGAGTTTTGGCCTGAGGAAGAAGCCTTAATTTACCCGGAGGAGATTTGTCCATAATTGGGTTTAGATGGCAATTGAAATCTCCCCCAACAAAGGAATTCCTAACATTTAAGTTCACAAACTTTGTAAAAGCAGTAGTCATAAAGTCTATTGGGTGACCGGGAGGATAGTAAATATTCATGATTGCAATTTCCTCCCCATATAAAACACCTCTCACTATCACATAACAACCACCCGCATCCTTTATACAATCAATGTATTTAAATGGTAAGTTTTTCTTAAATAAAATAGCTGTGCCTCTGCTCTTTGATGTGAATGATGAGAAAAAAACTTGTCCAAACCCCTCCTGAGCTAGTTTAGTATGTTCTATAGAATCCAAATGTGTCTCCTGTAGTAAGGCTATATCAACCCGCTCTCTCTTTAGATAATTTAAGACCTTTCTCTGTTTAATGGGAGTATGGATGCCATTTACATTCCAAGTACACATATTTAAAGTTGACATATTAGTATTTTAAGCAAATAAAGCATGATAAACACTGGGTACCTTTCCATTATTTGACCATAACATGAGGAGACAAAACAAACAAAAGACAAAAAGAGCCAGGGCAAAATATAACAAATATGCAACCTAAAACAAAAACAACAAACCATGCCTAGCATTGGCAGGGGGAAAAAAACAAACAAACAAACAAACAAAAACCACTGTCCTACTCGTAACACAGAGAGGCTAAGTGTAAGGGCTTTCTGACAGCAGAAGATATCTTCTTACTCAAAAGGGTAGTGCAATCGCCACTACACTGAAACAAACAAAAAAAACACCATAAGAGTAGCTGCAGCGCCATTAGTGCCCCCCCCCCCCAAATATTAAAGCAGATCCCTCCTTTCCTCTCAACAACAGTGTAAAAGAACAAGACTAAAGAAGAACACCATAAGAGAGAAAAAAAAAAAAAAAAGGAGGTTTAGAATGTCAATAACACGCAGTTACTCAAGACACATGTAGGAAATCCAAAAATCACAAATGAGCACGAGCAAGTTCACTTTCAGTGCGACGTTCACTCACCATCCGTAGCAGGGATTACACCTAGCGATTTAATAAAATCTTTCGCTTCAGATGCATCCTTAAACACCTTGGTTAGAGTAACCTCCAGCAAAGCAGGATAAAGCTGTCTGTACTCAACACCGACAGCACGAAGACGTTTCTTCACTTCTGGCCCTCTCGTACTTCAAGCGTTGATTATTCCTGCCCAGCTCCCACGCTGCATTCATAATCCGCTGCTTGTCTTGGAAATTATGCAGCCTCACCAACACAAGGTTTCTGGCCATGGGACGCCATCAGATTTGTAATGCGATGCGCTTTATCAACTTTAAGTCGGCCCGTTTTAGTTTTAATGTGGAGAAGTTCTGGTAACCAAGTTTCAAAAAACCGAGTAGGATCCCTGCCTTCAGCATTTTCCGGGAGTCCAATAATGCGGATATTCTTCCTTCTCCCCCTGTTTTCTAGATCATCAACCTGCTCTACCAGGTCTCTAACCTGCTTTCCCAGTGTTTCAAACCTAAGCAGGGTCGGGGCCAAGTCGTCTTCTATAACCGAGAGTCGGGTTTCAATCTCTTTTATGCGCGCATCCTGTTCTTCCAAATGTTTCCCATGCACCTGTAAGAGCAGAGAGACTGGCCCGAATTTCTCTTCAATAACTTTAGTAAGGTTCGCCGTGACTTCACGGATCACTTCGCGAAGCGCTGGATCCATTCCCTCGGACACAGTGCTAACGTCCATGCTAGCTTCCTTGCTAGTTTCGGTGTTCTGTAGTTTGGGGTTCTCCACGGCGTCAGCTACTAAGATTTTCCTTCGTGGCATATTGTCTGACTGTCTCGAAAAGTATTTACTAATACTCATCGCAGATTAGCAAGTAGTAAATATACGTGCTCTAGCATTATGTAAGGGTTATAAGTGAAAATTAAGCGAAATGGCTTGCCAGCACTTCTAATCACGTCCTCTCTTCAAGCCGTCATCTGTTTTAAATTAAAAAAAGACCACCAGACAGAAGAAAGTGAGGGCCCACACCCACTGTCAGTCAGCGGCTGCTCCCCTGATTCATAGCTTGTTCTTCTTTTTCCATTTGATGATGACAGGATTCTCTTTGTGTTTACTGTATTGGCTTCACTGCACATTTAAAGATAAAGTTGATAGGGGGATGAAATTAAATAAACTGTGTTCAGCAGGTAGTTTCATAGAAAATGATGTTGGTGTATAAAGTTGTTTGTGAATTAAATATCAATGAAGTATTATTGAGCCCTTCTGTTTGTTGCTTTGAGACTGAAAAGAGAAATTCATATAAAATATTTGACGTATAATAAAAACAAATGCCTGTTAAGTTTGAAATATTTATTAAAAATAAATATTGTTGTTCCACACAAAATCTGAAGGTTTGAATTTCAACTGTGTTTCAAAATACAAATCTAATCAGCTGGACTTCTGGCATGCTAACGACAGCCAATCATCATTGGGAACGACCAGTCAGAAGACTGCTCCCTGATTTTCAATATATTGGACCATTACTACATACAGGTCTCTGCCATATGATTGTGATGGCGCAAGGGGATTGATGACAGATGTCATAGATTCTAATCCAGCAGGAGATAGAGGGCACAGAGTTTCTGGGAGTTGAACTCCATGGGGTTCTTGTCTGACGCCATCAAATGTCTCCCAGTCAGTGCCAAACAGCTCCAGGTTCTGTCATTGAATAAAAATACATGAATTAAGATTGGAGACAAGAAAAAAATGAGTGGTAAAGAGTGTCAAACAAACCTGCAAGTCTTCCTCTCTTTCATCAGCTGGGTTTTGCATGTGTCCCATAACCCACAGCTGGTTTGGGGTAAGTCCACTCTCAGACTTCAAAGGATGATTGTCCCACGCTACAGTGAAAGTGTGCAGTGCATCTGTCAGCCGAGGGAGGAACACGTAATGTGCACAAAACATATGAACCGCATTGGACAAATCCAGAAGGCCGTCCTCCTCCAGGCTGTGAAGTACCTCGTAGTACAGTTGTGTTACACTGGTCCACACATCTCGCCACAGGCGCTCAATTCTGTATCAGACAATGTAAACAATAAAAAAACTTAATTACAAAGAAAAAGAAAATTTACGATTAACTTACTAGTATAGGAAAGCTACCTATTTTTTTTTTTTTAAAGAGGCAACTTTTGTTTTACACAGTCTTTATATAATCCTGAAAACTTTGCACTGTTAATGTGCATGAATGTGATTGTTGTTACAAACATAAAATATAGAAATCCTAAATGACAGTAACCAGTTAATTATATATATTATTATTTACATTTAATTATATATAAATACTAACCTTTGATTGTGAACACTTTTTCCTGCAATGAAGCTACCTCTGCCTGTCCCTTTTACACTGAACATGGTTTCAGCTATCGCCGCATTTTCAACATCACCCCTGACCCTAAGGGAAGAGTAACAAACTTTTCATAGTGCAAACACAAACCATTTATCTATCTATCTATCTATCTATCTATCTATCTATCTATCTATCTATAGATAGATAGATAGATAGAGCAAGAGAGAGAGATACACTGGCTGACAGAACTTACCTTGATGGCCAACCGTACTTCTCTACTGCTTTCAAAAAAAATGTAAGAGCAGTGGCTCACCTGTTATTTGTTGCTGCTTCCAGGTACATGATCTGCACACACAATTTGAGATTATCTGCAATTTTAGAACAAAATTAATCACATTCTCTGTAAGAAACAATGCCTCACCTTTCTGGAGAACCCATCAGTTCCTCCAAATATGATGATGTACCTACACAAAAGTGCAACAAATTAATCAAAAAATTAGGGAAGTGCTGCCCATATCCAACTTACTGTTGGGTCTCTTAACATTTATTTTCAAGAACTTTACCTTATTAGCTTATGGTTTGTGTCCACGTGTACTAAAGACAGAGGGTGTTGTACACAGTATGTCCTTCTGACAATACAACCAAGCTGCAATAATCTTTCCAAAACTCCAGCAGCATCAACTCTGTGCATTGAATCCTTAATGCGTTCCCATTGAACTCTGTGTCCTTCTGCTTGCAAGCAACCTTTAACCATTCTGTAACCAGCATTTGGTAGTCTGTTTTTTACAGACAACACAGCACTGTCCAGTTCTGTGTCAGATAAGGTGCTGTAGGAAGATGGTAAATGGACTAGTTCTTATATAGCGCTTTTCTACTCAGTCAGAGCACTCAAAGTGCTTATACAACATGTTTTACATTCACCCATGCACTCCCATTCATACAAGCACTTCCATGTTTACTAAGCTAAGTGCTTTTAATTAGCTAACATTCACACACATTCATACTCCGACAGTACGGTCGGAGAGCAACTTGGGGTTAAGTATCTTGCCCAAGGATACATTGGCATGTAACCTGGAGTAGCCAGGAATCGAACCGCTGACCGTCCGATCAATGGGTGACCTGCTCTACCTACTGAGCTACAGCCACCCCACTGAGCTACAGCCACCCCTGATCTGGTTGACAAGCCAAGTTCTCTCATGCGTCGAAAGATGGTAGATTCACTGACCCCCCAGAAGATGAGCAACACATGACACCGGAAGGGACATGTCAATCAGATGAGCAAGCTGGTCCTCAGAGACTTCTAGTTTAGGCCGTCCTCTTGCACTGCTAACTTCTGTGATTAGTGCTCGGGGTCCCTCTTGAGAAACAGCAAGGAAGATTTTTTCTTGAAGCCTTAAAAGACACTCCAAAACATCCATGGGTAAAGGAAGCACAGTTGAGGCAGACGTAAATATAAAAACCTCCTGATTTATAACATAATGGAAGTAATCCAAATCCAAATGCTGCTGACCAATAACTTCACATATTCTTGACTGAAGACGTCTCATTTGTTGCTCCAGCAGTAATTCCTAGAAATAAATGATGTTCAGAATGACCAGTTACCTTGCAACTGTTTAGATTAGCATTAAAATCCTTTTTTCATTCTAGAAGTGACTACTTACTTTAATTAATAGTTATCTCCTGTCATTACATGTAGCAAAACAAATTTAAACAGTACAGTATTCTGTTAACTTGGATGAATCTATCTGATAGAAAACAAGAGCTTTAAATTAGCAGAAATAAAGCAGATAAGGCAGGACTTGAAAGGTTGATGCAATGGAATTTCTGAAACCAGCACTTTTTGAAACCAGGTCTCGAGTGGAACTTTTTCGATTAATAAGATTAAAGTAGTATATTTTAAGATGACCCATTGTTTTTATCCCTGCAAGCTTTTTTTTTTCTTTTTTCAATTATACAGAAAAAGACATTGACATGAACTGCTGACTCTGCAATCTCTATGAAGATCTTTGTAATTTATTCTGGTCCTTTCTCATGTATTTTCTGCCAAGATATTTGTACATTTGGTTTCCAAAACATTCTTGATAACTTTTAACTCACTTGTGTATATATGTTGTTTGGTTACTTCTCTTGTCCTACTAATAAAACAGACAAATTCTATATCATCGACCTAAATTATTAGTTGTAAAATATTAGATACATAATTCTAAATTTTCAAATCACAAAGCTTCTTTCTTGATCTTTAAAGAGGAATTCAAACAATATATTACAGCACTTCAATATTCAAAAAATACTAAAGCCATTAAGACAACTGATATGTTTACTCACTTTAACATGTTTGTGAATTAATTGTTTGACATTTCTGTCTATTTATGATCTGTTTATGATAACCCCCTGGTCTTATATTTTTGTTTCTATATTCTTTGTTTATTATATTGATTTCGCTGTTTTGACAACCCATTACTATTAATAAAAGAATGGAACATCCTAAAGTCACAGCGACATATCGTACCCTTGCATGAGAACTACAGCGGATTCTAACGACGGAGAGCCGTCAAAACGTGGAACCTTTCCCCAATCAACATCTGAAAATACCGGCAGTTTCCAGATAGCGGTCTCGTGTAAATAAAGAAAAAAAAAAACCCTCTCTCTCTTGTAGCACCGTTTCTAACTCAGGGATGTAAACAAACACTGTTGCCTAGAACATGGCAACCCCGGCCCACAATGCATTGCAAGCATCCTTTCGAGACCTGCTACCTTAGCTTGACATACTCACCAACATAAAATATATAAAAAAATGCTCTGGAAGCCAAATACACTAAAGCGGTATAGAACATAACACAATATTAAACTGTCTGATTCTAATAACTCCAACGTTAAATTATCTGTTACCTGATTACGTTCACTCTCTCCGTTTGCCATCTTGGCTCTCTAACCTTGGCTCTGGCATTCCCTGACAAACTTAACCTCCTAGTTATCATTGACACCAGACTGTGAGCGATGTTCAAAGTCTCTGTCAGCTGCACCTAGCAAACACATAATATTAGGTTGTGTACCTCAACAGAAACTCCACAAAAATGACAGGGAACTCAGAATCATACTTCATAATCAACACAATAAGCCACCAACCAGGAAGAAGTATCCTCCATCCGCCATAAGAATGTTGTCTTTTAACGCATGCGCAGTTTGACGTTCGATAGTTAGAGGTTTGTACTTGTAAATTTGTGATTTGTACTTGTATTGTTGCGAAGTTGTAACTTTGTAGATTGTATTCAAAATACAAATCTTATATTTATGCACATTTATTGACTTACATGTATGAATTTAGACTCCTTACACATACATTCTTTTTGACAGTTATCTTACCCCATATAAGAGAGGTTAGATTTAAACGTAAGGACTGCAAAACAAACTGAGGTATGCTGACTTTGTGTAATTTGAAGATTGTATGAAAACAGGTCAGCCTGCTGTACTGTATTTACAGTAAAGCTCTGTGTTGGTGCACAGAGGCTGTGTTCATGGTCAGAGTTACAGGTTACATCAGTGCAGCAGAGATGAGTTTGAATCAAAGCTGCTGATGCTGAGATTCATTCACTGAATCCAACATTTATACAGCCTGCTACTTTTACCTTCTTTCTTTGAGTACATTCCAGAGCCTGTACTTTTTATACTTTTACTTAAGTACAATAAAGAAGTACAGGAGTACTTTAGTACAGAATGTCTGCACTTATGCCACCTACATATATATATTAAAAAAATAAAATAAAATAAAAAAATAAATCCCAGCTCGCCCCTACGGGCGGTCTATTTTACCCTCCAAGCTCGAGTCCTCTACCAAAGGTCTGGGAGCTCGAGGGTCCTGTACAGTATCTTAGCTGTTCCCAGTATTGCGCTCTTCTGGACAGAGATCTCAGATGTTGTTCCAGGAATCTGCTGGAGCCACTCTCCCAGTTTGGGGGTCACTGCCCCGAGTGGTCCAGTGTTACTATGGGAACCACTGTTACCTTCATCCTTTCCAACTCCTCTCTGAGCCCTTGGTATTTATCCAGCTTCTTGTGTTCCTTCTTCTTGATGTTGCCGTCACTTGGTATTGCAACGTCTATCACCACGACCTTCTTCCTTTGTTTGTCCACCACTACGATGTCCGGTTGGTTAGCCATCACAAGTTTGTCTGTCTGCATCTGGAAGTCCTACAGGATCTTAGCTCTGTTGTTCTCAGCCACCCTTGGGGGTGTGTCCCATTTTAACCTCAAGACTTCCAGGTCACACTCAGCACAGATGTTCCTGTATACTATGCCGGCCACTCAGTTATGGCGTTCCATGTATGGCCTGCTAGCATCTTGCACCCTGCTGTTATGCGCTGGATTGTCTCAAGAGCATCTCTGCACAGCCTGCACCTGGGGTCCTGCCTGGTGTGGTACACCCCAGCCTCTATTGATCTTGTGCTCAGAGCTTGTTCCTGTGCTGCCATGATTAGTGCCTCTGTGCTGTCTGTCAGTCCAGCCTTGTCCAGCCATTGGTAGGATTTCTCTATGTCAGCCACTTCTTCTATCTGCCGGTGGTACATGCTGTGCAGAGGCCTGTCCTTCCATGATGATTCCTGTTCTTCGTCCTCTTCTTTCTCGGGTTTCTGCTGCCTGAGGTATTCACTAAGCACATGATCCTTTGCGGCCATCTTCCTGATGTATTCATGGATCTTCATTGTTTCATCTAGGACAGTGGTTCTGACATTCACTAGTCCTCGGCCACCTTCCTTCCGCTTAGCGTACAGTCTCGGGGTGCTGGATTTGGGGTGAAACCCTCCATGCATGGTAAGGAGCTTTCTTGTCTTGACATCAGTTGCTTCCATCTCCTCTTTTGGCCAGCTTATCATCCCAGCAGGGTACCTGCCACCTGGCAGGGCATAGGTGTTCCCATTTGCCTGTGGGATTCCAAGGTACTTGTAGCTTTCCTCAATGTCTGCAATGTTGCCTTCTGGTAGTGCAGTCCCCTCAGTTCTGACTACTTTTCCTCTCTTAGTTACCATCCAATTACATTTCTCCAGTCCGAATGACATGCCGAATGCTGAATGACATGCCGATATCATTGCTGTAGATCCTTGTGGTATGGATCAGTGAATCGATATCTCGTTCACTCTTAGCATACAGCTTGATGTCATCCATGTACAGGAGGTGGCTGATGTTTGCTCCATTCCATAGTCGGTATCCATAGCCAGTCTTGTTGATGACCTGGCTGAGGGGGTTCAGGCCTATGCAGAACAGCAGTGTAAATCCCTTGGTAAATCCCGCAGTTGATGGTGACTTGTGTGATGGGCTTGTTGGCCTCTAGTGTTGTTCTCCACATACCCATTGAGTGATGAAGGCTCTTAGGGTCCTGTTGATCTTATATAGTTCTAGGCATTCCAGGGTCCATATGTGCAGCATCAAGACATAGGCTTTCTTGTAGTCAATCCAGGCAGTGCACAGGTTGGTCAGGTTGACTGCTCTATCTACTAGTAGCTGGTGTTTTGCTCCCCTGGTCTCTCTGCCTATCCCTTTCTGGGCCTTTCTCATGCATTGTGCCACATGCCTACTCATCTTAGCTGCTATGATGGTACAACTCCGCAGGAGTTTCCATGTTGTACTGAGGCAGGTTATGGGCCGATAGTTGGATGGTTCTTGGGGATCAGGACTGTCCGGCCCTCAGTCAGCCATTCTGGGTGTGTCTTAGCCTCTAGCAGCTGGTTCATTTGTGCTGCCAGGCACTTGTGGAGTGCAGTTAGCTTCTTTAGCCAGTAGGTGTGTATCATATCAGGGCCTGGTGCTGTCCAGCTCTTCATGTGTGAGACTCTTTCTTGGATGTCTGCCACTGTGATGGTTACTGGGGCCTGTTCAGGGAGGTTGCTGTGGTCTGCTCTTAGATCCACTAGCCACCAACTGCATTGGTGGGGGTGCTATTCTCATACTTCTCCCCTGTCACTGAGAGTATACCTTGGATGGTTCAGTGGAGAACATCCGTTT
The DNA here is from genome assembly GCA_013435755.1 of Amphilophus citrinellus. Lineage (NCBI taxonomy): Eukaryota > Metazoa > Chordata > Actinopteri > Cichliformes > Cichlidae > Amphilophus > Amphilophus citrinellus. The sequence continues at coordinate 37,101,930 of CM024208.1, read as the reverse complement.
TATTTTCCTATCTTTAAGGCCTGTCTCTAGGGCCTCAGGACAGCCCGTTATACTTCTTAGGCTTTCTTCTTCATCCCATGTTTCTGCAACTCTGAGAGCTGGCTAACTTCCTCCGTGCTGCCTCCCAGATAGCAAAACACTTCGGGGCGGATCCGCCTTTAAGTCAGCCGATCCGCCCCACCCTTCTTGCTCTCCGGACTGGGCCCGCCCCACCTACTGACAGCGGATTATCAAAACGCGGCTCCGCCACGGCTCCACGGCGGAGCCCTTCAGCAAACTCGCGCCTTTCCCCACCCCCCTCTTTTTTTCTTTTTCAAAAGTCAACGACTGCTGTCATAAGGAGCGCAGGAGCAGAGCTTCTCTAAGGTAAGAACTGTAAGCTGTTCTGTTAAATATTCTTCATTCATGGCTTTACCTGTACAGTAAAGTTATCCTGGTAGGAGATAATTAAGGTTTTATTTATTTTTTATTCAGAAATGTGAGATTGTGGCAGCGGAGTTAGCTTATAGCACATTAGCTACTGGCCTATTAGCTAACACAGCGGGAAGCTGTGAGGTTAAAAGAAAAAAAAAAAGCTCCTCCGGGATTTATTTCGGTGGGGAAGGCGATGTGATTTGGTTAGCTGTTCAGGTAGCTGATGTTACAGCAGACTGAGCACATGAAGGATTTTATTGAGCCTCTCCAGGACTGACTGCAGGTAAAGTTAAGCTAACACAGCCTATTGTTCTCCAAATTTAATCTGAGAGCATCCATCAGGTTAAAGTGGGTCTCACGATTTCAGGTGTTGCTGTAAAGTATTTAATAAGCTTTAGAAATGGATTTAGTTATGTCTCTGCTAAGACTTTTTGATTCAAATTTAATTCTTTTTTTCTTATCCTTGAAAATGCTTCCATTTTAAAATTGTCCTTTCAAGGATTGAAAAGTGCTTGATTTTTGGGCACAGTGCTTGAAACTGCTTAAAACTGTAACTGCCTTAAAAAATATCTGAATAGTTAACTTATGAGATGGAAACGAACCTGCACGTCTGCATATGAGCATCTCCCCAGAAGACAGTCTGTGAGAGGGTGAGCGGACCTTTAGGAGGTCACATTTTTTTAACCGGCCAGAGTGGGGCTTTAATTATTGTTGGCTGGTTGGCTAGAAAACCGCAAATTCCAGTAATGGATAAGACCAGTATGGAATTATAATTAAGTCAGAAGAAAACAATCCTTGCAAATTCCCCAAGCGTAGGTATTCACTTCTCGCGAGTAAATTCAACAACTCCTGTGCGTTGAAAGTGTATGAACCCTATTTATTGTCTTTGCTTGACCTTAAACTTTTCCACAATGCATATTTGGACTCTGACTTACTGAAAGTCCCTATTGATACAATTAAAATACTTTAAATTACCAAAGTTTAATATCCAACATGCCACAAAAAGAAAGATTTTCTGTAGTTTCATCATTATAATCATTAATTTTATTTATGTCTTCTGTTACAGATCAATTCAGCCTGCCTTCCCCCCTCCACCTTGTCTGCTACCTCACTGAATTAAGCCAAAATTCAATCTTAGAGTTCATTTAGACACTTTTTCTAAAACTGCAAATAATTTCTGCCAGAAATATTATGTGTGTGTTACAAGGGAAGGGAAACCTGAGCTTGTAATATGCTATCAGAAATCTTGCACACGCACATCTGTACTTAAAAAGCAACTGTAATGGACGTTAAGCTTTGACTGTTATAATATATTCTTCATTTAAAAAAAATAGCTGTTATTGCCAGTATAAGTGGCTATAACAGCTTCTTCTCTGTTATAATGTGTAAGTTCTGTCATTTCAATGTTTTGTCCTGTGGTCTAGGTTGAGGCTTGTTTGCCTGCTTTAAAATCCTGTCTGGTCTCAGAATAATAACAAAAATGTGTTTCTAAAATTTTTATTTTTAGATAAAATGAATAGAAAGACTCTACCTGTCTCCAACTCCACCTTAAGAAGGAGGGCCCGTGTAGACGTAGAAAACCGACTTAAACAAATGCGGGATGACGCCACAAATTTAATTGACTTTCAGATGACAACAGAGAGGAACCTTGACCATGGACACATCAGTGAAGAGCATTTTCATGAAAGTCACACTGGAACTGATAATCCACACTGTCTAGACACTGAAACCAGTGCTGGTTTTAGTGAGCAAGATGGCATGGAGATAGATCTAGGCCTGTCTGAGGATTTTGAGGATGCTGCTTGTGATGTTCAGACTCAGACATCTGAGTCTGATCATTTTGATGATGAACTCCAAGACTCGGTTTCACTCTCTGACAGTTTATCCCACTGGGCCATACAATTTCGTATTTCCTTGGTCGCTTTGACAGCATTATTGGCCATACTTCGCATTTACCATTCTGATATTCCAAAGGATGCTAGGACACTCCTCAGAACTGAGACAGAATACTCAATTCTTGAAAGGGCTGGAGGACAGTACCACTATTTTGGCATTCTGGCTTCTCTTAGAAATACATTGTTAAAGTTCAAACACACGTTAGCAGACAGTTTCACTTTGAAGTTACAAATCAACATAGATGGACTTCCTTTGTTCAAGAGTTCTTGTCTGCAGTTGTGGCCCATCCTTGGTCTACTATTAAGTGTTCCCATGAAGGAACCTGTAGTTATAGGTTTGTTCTGTGGACCAAAGAAACCAAGTTCAGCAAAAGACTTCCTTGAAGACTTTGTTACAGAGTTACAACAGCTTGAAAATGGTTTTGATTTAGAAGGTAAACAGTTAAATCTCAAGCTGCATACAGTCATCTGTGACACACCAGCCAGGTCCTTTATTAAAAACACAAAGAACCACAATGCCTACCATGGATGTGACAAATGTGTGCAGCCTGGAAACTATATTAACAGACGCATGACATACCCATGTGCAGACTATGCCCTACGGACAGATGAATCATTCACAAACATGGCCGATGAGAGTCATCATTGTCATGGCCGGGGAGGACACGGGCGAGGAAGGGCGAACACGGAGGACTCCAGAGACAAACATAACTTAACGGGATTTATTGGAATAAAGGACAACTGAATACAAAAACCTTGGGAGGGAGACGGAGGGAGACGACGGGGAGCCACAGGGAGCACGGGAACACATGGGCACACAACGTCAACGACGCGACAAGGAACACATGGAAACTGAGGGCTTAAATACACACTGGGTAATCAGGGCAAGAGGAAACAGCAGGGAACAACAGGTGAGGCAAATGAAACTAATTACACAGGGGAAGCAAAGCTGAACACAAAGCACAAGGAAATCACACTGGCAAGAATAAAACAGGAAGTGAACAACCAAGGAACACGCAGACGAGTCACAACACTGGGAACATGACAAACATACAGGGAGGACAAACTCAGGAAATAAACTATTAACACAAAACGCTGGGCAAACAGCCCAGGACATGACAGTACCCCCCCCTCAAAGGCCGGCTCCCGATGGCCAAAACCAGAAACAAAACCAGACCAGGGCGGGAGGCGGGGGACCAGGAATGAGGGCCCGAAACAAAAACAAAAAACCAGGCAGGGAGCAAACCGGAAGAAGGCCCAGGAACGAAACCAAAACACAAGGAAGCAGAGCAGAGGCAACACAGTCCAAACAAGAACAAAACACGGGGACGAGAAGTAAAAACAGGATGAAACAAAAGCGGCGGCACAAGGCCGTGGAGTTCCGATGTTCAATACAGGGTCAAAAACAAGGAACAGCTCCGGAGCTAGAACAAAACAAAACAGCAGGGGAAAAAACAGTCCACAGTTCAGGGGAGTCAATGGGAAATCCAAAACAAAAAACACAGTTCAGGAGGCCGCAGAGGCCAAGGGGCCACAAAGCAAAGTCCCAACAAGGGAGGCCGACCGCGCTCCCAGCAGCGGCGGCGACGAGGACGAGGAGGAATCACTGGAGGCCGACCGCGCTCCCAGCGGCGGCGGCGGCGACGAGGAGGAGTCACTGGAGGCCGACCGCGGGGCATGCGGCGGCGGCGACGGGGAGCAGGCACTGGAGGCCGACCGCGGGGCATGCGGCGGCGGCGACGGGGAGCAGGCACTGGAGGCCGACCGCGGGGCATGCGGCGGCGGCGACGGGGAGCAGGCACTGGAGGCCGACCGCGGGGCATGCGGCGGCGGCGACGGGGAGCAGGCACTGGAGGCCGACCGTGGGGCATGCGGCGGCGGAGACGGGCGACCCCGGGCTCTGGTGGGGAACCCTCAGGCGGCGCGGAGCGCTCGGACTGAGCGGAGACCCCCACCGGCTCGGACTGAGCGGGACCCCCTGGCTGCTCGGACTGAGCGGGACCCCCTGGCTGCTCGGACTGAGCGGGACCCCCTGGCTGCTCGGACTGAGCGGGACACTCTGAGGACTCGGGCGGCTCAGACTGAGCGGAGACCCCCAACGGCTCGGACTGAGCGGAGACCCCCAACGGCTCGGACTGAGCGGAGACCCCCAACGGCTCGGACTGAGCGGAGACCCCCAACGGCTCGGACTGAGCGGAACCCTCTGGCTCGGAGCGCTCGGACTGAGCGGAGACCCCCAACGGCTCGGACTGAGCGGAGACCCCCAACGGCTCGGACTGCTCTGCAGGGTGACCAGTCGAGTCAGAAGACGGAGGTGCAGACTGAGTGGCCATCACCCTGGGCAGCAGGAGCTGCGTAGGGGGCAGTGTTGGTGTGGCTGACACAACCGGCTGCGAGGAAGCAGGCCGGGGAGCGACTGGAGCTAGGGCTGACACAACCGGCTGCGTGGAAGCAGGCCGGGGAGCGACTGGAGCTAGAGCTAACTGAAGGCGAGGGAGAGCGACTGGAGCTAGAGCTGACTGAGGACGAGGGAGAGCGACTGGAGCTAGAGCTGACTGAGGGCGAGGGAGAGCGACTGGAGCTAGAGCTGACTGAGGGCGAGGGAGAGCGACTGGAGCTGACTGAAGGCGAGGGAGAGCGACTGGAGCTGACTGAGACCCTACTGCTGCAGCTAACACTGAAAACTGATGCGGAGGCTTGGACCTAGCTGCCCCCACCCGCGGAACAGGAACGGGTGCAGAGGTCAGCCCGTCCGTGGCTGCCCCCACCCGCGGAACAGGAACGGGTGCAGAGGTCAGCCCGTCCGTGGCTGCCCCCACCCGCGGAACAGGTACGGGTGCAGAGGTCAGCCCGTCCGTGGCTGCCCCCACCCGCGGAACAGGTACGGGTGCAGAGGTCAGCCCGTCCGTGGCTGCCCCCACCCGCGGAACAGGTACGGGTGCAGAGGTCAGCCCGTCAGTGGCTGCCCCCACCCGCGGAACAGGTACGGGTGCAGAGGTCAGCCCGTCAGTGGCTGCCCCCACCCGCGGAACAGGTACGGGTGCAGAGGTCAGCCCGTCCGTGGCTGCCCCCACCCGCGGAACAGGTACGGGTGCAGAGGTCAGCCCGTCCGTGGCTGCCCCCACCCGCGGAACAGGTACGGGTGCAGGGGAAGCTGAAGGGACCAAAGCTGAGGAGGAAGCTAAGAGGACTGAAGGGATCAGAACTGAAGTAGAGGGGAACGAAGGAACAGAGAGAGCAGAAGCTAAGGGCGTTAGAGCTAACTGTGAGCTAGGGGAGACTGACTGCGAGGAGACTGACTGCGAGGAGACTGACTGCGTGCTAGGGAGAGCTGACTGCGTGGAGACTGACTGCGTGCTAGGGAGAGGAGCTGACTGCGTGGAGACTGACTGCGTGCTAGGGAGAGGAGCTGACTGCGTGGAGACTGACTGTGTGCTAGGGAGAGGAGCTGACTGCGTGGAGACTGACTGAGAGCTAGGGAGAGGAGCTGACTGCGTGGAGACTGACTGAGAGCTAGGGAGAGGAGCTGACTGCGTGGAGACTGACTGAGAGCTAGGGAGAGGAGCTGACTGCGTGGAGACTGACTGAGAGCTAGGGAGAGCTGCTGGCTGCTTACAGACTGACTGGGAGCTACCGAGAGCTGATGGCGCTAGAGCTGACTGGGAGACTGGGACTGAGCATGAGCTGACACTGGGGACTGAGCATGAGCTGACACTGGGGACTGAGCATGAGCTGACACTGGGGACTGAGCATGAGCTGACACTGGGGACTGAGCATGAGCTGACACTGGGGACTGAGCATGAGCTGACACTGGGGACTGAGAATGAGCTGACACTGGGGACTGAGAATGAGCTGACACTGGGGACTGCTGTAGATGAAGGGTGGAGGTTAAGAAATCCTGCACTAACCCATGCAGAGAGCCAAATAGCCAAGAGTAATCGTCGACTAGCCCTTGCAGCTGGGCCGTGAGCTGTTGCTGTTCCTGCTCACATGGGTCAGCCAGAAGGTCCATAACCAGTGAATCCACCCTACGGATAATGGTCTGCTTTGCCACCTCAGGGAGGGGAAAGGCAGGGGGGTGACGGGAATAATTGTCCGCAGGCATAGTAGCGTTGAAGCCAGTGTTACTCACGGAAACGGAGGATTGGGCGTGAAGTGGTGAAGCGGTCCGCGGCGTTATACCGCTCGGGTCTAGGGGTGCCTTCCGCCGTTGCTGCCGGGAACTCCCTCTCCTCCGCGGCTGCCGAGGAAGGGAGGGATCAGCGAAAGGGGAGGCAGGTGAGTGACGATGACGGGGACTGTTCAAAGACGCCGGGCCCCCCAGCGCTAGACGAGTGCCGTCGAAAAAATTGGAGCCGGAGGGGGTTTTGTAATGGTCGCGTCGTTCTGTCATGGCCGGGGAGGACACGGGCGAGGAAGGGCGAACACGGAGGACTCCAGAGACAAACATAACTTAACGGGATTTATTGGAATAAAGGACAACTGAATACAAAAACCTTGGGAGGGAGACGACGGGGAGCCACAGGGAGCACGGGAACACATGGGCACACAACGTCAACGACGCGACAAGGAACACATGGAAACTGAGGGCTTAAATACACACTGGGTAATCAGGGCAAGAGGAAACAGCAGGGAACAACAGGTGAGGCAAATGAAACTAATTACACAGGGGAAGCAAAGCTGAACACAAAGCACAAGGAAATCACACTGGCAAGAATAAAACAGGAAGTGAACAACCAAGGAACACGCAGACGAGTCACAACACTGGGAACATGACAAACATACAGGGAGGACAAACTCAGGAAATAAACTATTAACACAAAACGCTGGGCAAACAGCCCAGGACATGACAATCATCATGAAGGACCACATCCATTTATTGGCAGTAGTGTGGGTATGGTTTCACAGTTCCCTCTAGATTACATGCATTTAGTTTGTTTAGGAGTTGTTAGAAGAATGCTACACATCTGGCTCAGGGGTCCTCTGAATTTTCGATTGCCTGCGAGCATAGTGGAAAGAATGTCAGCAAAACTGTTAGAAATGCGTTCCTTTATTCCTGTAGAGTTTGCACGGAAGCCCAGATCTCTGAGGGAATTGGATCGTTGGAAGGCCACAGAATTTAGACAGTTTCTCCTGTACACAGGACCTGTAATGCTAGGCACATTTCTGGATCAAAATATGTACTATAATTTCATGCTACTCTTCTCTGGTGTTGCTATTTTAGTTAGTCCTAGACTGTCCTGCCACACACAGTATGCCCGTACTTTGCTGAAATGTTTTGTTAGTCACTTTGGTGAAATATATGGAAAAGATCAAATTGTTTATAATGTACATGGTTTGGTCCATCTAGCAGGTGATGTGCAACTACATGGTTGTCTGGACTCATTTTCAGCATTTCCTTATGAAAATTATCTGCATAAGCTTAAAAAGCTCATCAGGAAACCAGAGTTCCCCCTTGCCCAAATAATCCGTCGATTGTCTGAAATTAGAATTATGGAAGCTCCTTTAAGTTGTACCTCTTTTAAAAAGCCACATTATGTTGGACCAATTATAGGTGGACTGTCAGTGAAAGCACAGTATGGTGAAATGACCTGTGATAAGTGGACTGTTAAAGTTTCAACTGGGGATAATGTTTTTGTTATTGGAAATGATATTTGTTGTATACATAACATTGTAGAGTGCAGTGATGGAGTCTATGTGGTATACAAGGAATTCTCAGATAAATCTTTGTTCTTTGATTATCCATTTAACTCTGACTATCTGAATATTTATAAAATTTCACAAACATCAGATTCATTCAAGTGTGTTAAAGTGTCAGAGCTTGTTGTAAAATGTACTGTTTTGCCTCATAGAGATGGTTTTGTGGCCATACCAATGTTCCATGCCTTTTAGGGACACATCAGATTTTTCTCTGTACCTGTCTATTGTCCTTGCTGGCAGTATAACTTAATAGCTATTAAGGCTGTTTTTTTCTAACAGGCATTTAAAATGTCGAGGATGATACCATTTTGTTATATTATTTTCTAAGCAAAGCAATTGTGGTAGTGTTGCTGGTTGCTGCTCTTTTTTTTGTTATTTGTTGTTGTTTGATTTCTTTTTCCACTTCAAGATGTTCCATTTGGTCGAGTTCCAGAGCAACAAAGCAGTAGCAGTAGTACCAGAAAACTGGTGCTGTGATGGTGCTACCTACTGGCCCAACTATAGAAATGATGAAAGAGTGGATAAGGCAGTAAAAAATGTAGAGGAACCAGGACCAGACTGGAAGACATACGATATCAGAATTATCAAATCATGTGGTATGCAATTTCTAATACACCTCTGCCTATTTTAATTAAATACTGAAATATATTTGCTATTATATTTTATGTGTTTAAAGACAACTGTGTTATCTGTTGTAAACTCAAGTTTGTAATTTGTAGATCAGTACTTTGAGGCACGACAGCTTCTGAAGAAATCGCTTACATGCAGCACATCAGACCTTCAGTCAGAAGAGGAAGAGGAGGAAATATGACCAAAAAGGAAGCCAAAGGCAATGTTAGTATATACATTTTTTTTTTCTTTCTAGATTTGCTTTTTTTGGTCATCATTATTCAAAACACAGGCAGCACAGTAGTGTGGTGGTTAGCACTAACATAACAGAATAACATCTAGAAGGCCTGGGTTTGATTCCCCCTTGGCCTGGGCCTCTCTCTCTCTCTCTCTCTCCCTCTCTCTGTGTGGAGTTTGCATGTTCTCCCCGTGTCTGTGTGGGTTTCCTCCCACAGTCCAAAGACATGCACTTACTGGGGTTAGGTTCATTAGTCACTCTAAATTGCCCATAGGTGTGAATGGCTGTCTGTCTCTCTGTGTTGGCCCTATGACAGGCTGGTGACCTGTACAGGGTGTACCCTGTGACAGGTCACCCTATGACAGCTGGGATAGGCTCCAGCCCCCCCCCCCATGACCCTGAACAGGATAAGCAGAAGAGAATGGATGGTATTCAAATCACAGAATTCGAAAGCAATTAGAGTAGTGTACAGCTTGAGTAAAGTAAAAAAATACATGTTTTAATAATGACAAATGAAGTATTAAGTATTTTTATTTTTCTATTCTGCTTGACAGTCATTTCTTTGGGGACTCTGACAGTGACACAGAAGAAGTTTACCTGAAAAGGAAAGCCAGAGCTGCAGTAAGACGCCCACTACAACCACCTGCTCCAGTTATCCAACCACCACCTTTCACTGGGGCTAGCATCCACACAATTGCTTCTTCTGCAAAAACTCCATCACCACCACTGCTTGCCCAGATGGAAAATAGACCAAGAGATGAGCCAACTCCTTCTTCAAGCCATGTCTACAGGCCTACTTGGAAAGGGGGACGGTATGGCTCAGACACAATTACCTGCTCTGGTAAGCAATCTCTTAAACAGCTAGTATTCACCTTTCAATGACTGATAATTACATCACAAATTCAGTTATTCTCAGTGTAACATCCAAGTGAAAATAAACTCATCGAATGCAACAATGCATTTCTTCCTGAATGTACACTGATTTTTCCAAAAGTGTATACAGTAAAGCTTGAATAATCGGTATATTGTATTCTTTGTAAATATGAATACTACACTATAGCCATTTGCCATGTAATCCAGTTATTGGAAAAGATTACAGCAAATTTGTCTCATTTCTTCTTCCAACAGCTGCAGAAGTTCAAATATTGAGCTTACTGGAGTACATTAAACACCAACAAGACCAATTAACCACCAAAGTAAACTATCTGACCAACAAGCTGAACTCAACTGTCCAAGAAAGAGAAATACCTGACCCTGTACAGTTTCCACTACAATCAATGGAGGAAGTGGAGAATTTTGAGAAATGGCTCAAAGATCCTGCTAACTCTCACCTGAAGCAGAGTGTGGTGAGTTTTCATCTGATTACCATTCTACCTGACATTTAACACAAAGAAATCCCACTTTTGTCAATGTCATGGTTTTGTATAATACGAATGATGCTGTTTATAATGAAAAGCTGAATGTTAAATATTACGAACAGCCAGATCCAGGTTTTTACAGTCCGGATAAGATGTGGTTATTTGCCAATACCCGTGTTCAATTGATAATCTGTATCTCTCACTGAAAGACTGGAAATGCTTCTTTGTGAATAAGGAAATGTTCCACTTAACTCAAATGGCATTCCTAACTTTTTAAAATGAAATGTGAGAAATACGTGTAAATAAATTTACAAAGTATGTTTGCATTTATGTGTGTTGGCTGTGCAGCTGAAGTGAATTTATATTTAATCACACTGACAACAATCAGTTATGTTTAATAAAAGTATTAAACTGTTTTATGTGCACTGGTAAAATTAATTAAAGCACCTGTCATAAAAGTGAGGAAGACCATCCAGCAGCACAAAGTGCTTTTATGCAGACTCTGTACTTTCATATTACCATTTTGACCAGGGATAAGTAGTAAGAATTGCAAAATGAATAGCCCTTTCAGGAAAAATGTAAAATGATTATTTTTTAATTTTTCTATATACCCACATTTGAGCTGGCACACGGGACCTTTTTGATAACTCAAATACAAATGAAGCTGTCTTTTGTTGTTGTGTTTAATTGCCTGCAACTTATTTTTTGTGAAATGTGTTTAAACTTTTCCCATTATTTCCTCTCCATTTTTAGATTTCTTCACTGGCAGCCATCGGGGGGCATGATGCAAGAAGTATCACATGGAACATTCTTTCCCGCATGTTCCACAGTGACATTGGACAGAAGATAAATTGGACAGGGGCCAATGGAAAGGGAGGTTTCTCCCAGATGGCATCAAAAACAGTACTCTTGGGTAAGTAATTGTAATAGATTTTGCAAATGATTTGATTGTCATGGTTTAATGAAGCACAAATCTTTTAACTCTGAGAGTCGTATTGTATCATTTCATTGATAATGCCAGTTATGGGCTTTGGAGGACAGTTTTCAGGTGTACCTTTATTCCACTCACTGATCACAGCACTCTTTCAAATGAAAAACTCCCCTTTGAGATCTGTGATGTTCCTCTGTGGTACATAGTTGGATACCCGGACATGACTGCATTGATTGGCAATAACTGATGCTGTTAAATATTAAAGATGAGTTGTAAATTTTTGGAGTTTTTTCCCCACTATGTCCAAAGCTTACAATCAACATGCTACACTTGCTGGCCACTTTATTAGGTACATGATGCCAGCACTAGGTTGATCCCCCTTTTGCCTTCTGAACTGCCTTAATTCTTCATGGTATAGATTCAACAAGCTGCTGGAAAGATTTCAAAGCTTTCATATAACATATACCTTGTGTGTATAGATGCAGTAAGAAAGACCCACGTGTCCCGTGCTGCCACAGAAGAGGAGATTCATAAACATGCCATACGATGGTTCAATCTGGCAGCAGACAGAGGAAGAAGGCGGCGTCCTCCTGTTACCATCCCGAATCAATGCTGAGGACTTCAGTTTGTTATTGTTACTGTTATTGTTCCAAAAATGGTTATCTTTCAGTTATTTGTCTGTTAATGTTTTAATGAAGTACAGTAATGAATCAATGCATCACCTGCTTAATTAATTTGTGATAGTATTTCCTTTCTTTGCCATTTTACTTTTTCCTTTACTGCATTTTGTTAAAGAATAAAGAAGTGTTAAAGGATTTATAGTAAATAAACAGTATTCTTGATACATTTATGATCCCATTATTTTTGTAATACTCATATGCTCATCTTGTTATTCAAATGGAAAATTGGGCTTTAGATAAGGATGCCGTAATTGTTAAAGATTTTTCATTTTCCCTAAAATCAGTCTTCATGTCCAAATAGATATTTTAGCTTTAACTGTAGCTAGCATGGCTACAGCAATTTTTAATAAGGGATCCTGAAAATATTCTGGCCAAAATAAGCTGTTATATGAACGGATTCAAAACGGATCCGTGTCGGATCAGTTTTTCCACAGACGGCTCCGTAAAGGATCCGTTTTGGATAACCTGAAACGTGGACGGGTCCGATTTGTATCCGGTCCTGATCTGTTCCTCAACCGTGATCCTGATCCGTTACTGATCCGTCCCGCTGTGCAAGTGGACTCCGATACGGACCGGTTTTGCGGGTCCGTTACGGAGTCAGTGGCACATCCGGGGCGGATCGGGGGCGGAGTCATTTTGCTATCTGGGCTTGATCTTAGCCTTTAGTCGTCGTTTCCATGGAGGGTACTGCCTTATTGCCAAGGATCTCGAGGATCACTGCTGCCGTGGCATTCGCATCTTCTAGTAGGTCTTCAGAGAGTATGTCACATAGTCTTGGTAGTCAGTCATTCTATTCTTAGCCAGCTATTCAGTGTACTTGTTGTTATCGGGGCTTGGTACCCAATCTCGGAGTGTGGGGATGATGAAATCTCCCCCATGACCTGTCGTCCTGGCTCCCCCTTGCCGTAGCATTTGTCATCAATCTCTAGCTGCGATAGCAGTTGCTTCCTTCGTATGTTGGAACACTGAGCCACAAGTTGTTTCGCTGTCCGTAGCCCACTTATCATCAGAATGGCCTGGTTCCTTAACACCTGACGCGGACCTTGTTAATCCGGGCGACGTCCGAGCAGGTATGGCTTGAATCATGTATCTCTCGCTCATATTCCGAGGTAGGCTTGGTTAGCATGGGGGGTCTAGCCTGGGGACCCTTACTGGAAGTATGCCCTGGTCGGGATTCGAGCCCCCGACCTCCTGCTCCAAAGACCGTAATGTCTTGGAGCAGGAGGTCATTTCAGCTGCATATATGTATGTATGTATGTATGTATATGTATGTGTATATATATATATATATATATATATACATATATATATATATATATATATACATATACATATACATATATATATATATATACATGTAGCACCCTTCGCATGGACCAGTGCAGTGTCAGGCACTAACATCTACTAGGCCCGGGTAAGGAGCAGTTAAGCCAAACGGGTCACCACAAATTGTTGAACAGTAGAACAGCAAGAGTTTATTACCTCATTTTTTAACAGCATAAAGACAGTTGCAACATGAAGCGCATGAACAATAAAATGATAATTCTGATCTCCCAAAGAAAAGTTTCCTTTGTGCAATGTTCAGAGTTCGAGTTCTCCAAAGAAAAGAGTTTCCTTTGTGCGATGTTCAGAGTTTGAACTTCCTGTAGTGTGTTTAGATGAGTCTTATCTGTAATCCTTTGGATATTATCCAGTTCAAGTTCTCCGGAGGCGGTTGAGTTCGGCCGGCCACGCCGTCTCACCGTCTTCCGTCACCATGGGCTGGGCTCGCCATCATAAGCAGAAGATTGACACTGAAAAATAAACCAATCTACACAATAGTGTAGAAAGTAGCATCACTGTTCCTGGTCTAATCGTCATGACACTATCTGATCTTAGTGTCCTCAATGGAGCAGCAGTACTCCATCCTTTACTCAGAGTAACAGCATCACACTATAAAACAACCCACACAATAGTCTAATATGAACAAATGTCAACATTGACAGAAATACAGTTTTAAGAGCTTAGATTCTGAACCATGAACATTTACATACAAAACAGGATTATAACAATACTAACGGTGGCTACCTCGCTGCAATACCTAATTCTATTGAACAAAACAGACGCCCCATAGCGATTAGCGCCAGCGGCCAGCACTAGCGGCTAGCATTAGCGGCTAGCGTCAATATTAGCACACATGGGATATCTGCTTCATCCAACAGTCATGATACAACATGCAGCCACGTAGTAGACATTAGGTTATATTCACACAACTCCCGATTGGTTTTGCTCACCTAAAGTGCTTTCAAGCAATAATCAAAAGACACAATAAGCAACTTATCGATGCTAACCATTAGCATTGGCTATCAGTGGGCATGTCGGAACTCACCAGGACTTCCTCTCGTACTGTCGCTTTGATTTCCACTTTAATAGCTCACCGATCGCTCCCAATGCCCTCTTTATTCCTTCTACTCAGTCACTGCAAGTTATCTCCTTGGCACTTCCAGCTAATGCTGGCTATCCTGGTGTAGTCAAGGTCAAAATGCTGAGCTCGACATGGAGTACATGCATATAAACAGGCATACCCAGGCGCCCTCTAATGGAACCAATGAATATTGCACTTAAATCAAATAAACAGGGTTAGTAGCCAAATACCTCAGGTGGGCTACACCCTCCCCCTTTGACTCTGCATGAGTCCCTTCATGCTGAAATTGGTGACTAAGGTTATAATCAACATCACCAACAGCAGTAAGTGCTTTATTAAAACTGTCCAAAAAACTCTGAGCAAAGGAGATCAAGGGTTTACCCAACTGAATGTAGTGAAATCGGTCAGGGGGTTGATGTGACCGCTCTGATCTTCGAACAGGGATGCCCGGATCTGGAACTGTTTCACTTCCATTTCCTTCCTCAAGGGTCTCAGAAGGAAGAACATAGGCTGAATCGGCATCTTGTTGAACTTCCTCAGTTATGGCGGTTTCATGTGTCACTTCCGGTAAGCTTATGTCATTAATTGGTATTTCCAGTAGGTTTCCTTTTTCGGTTGTCACGTCAGGTGGGTTTACATTTACATCTGTCATATCCGGTAGATTTTCACTATTTGTATTTTGCTCAACTGTTGGCTCACAGGGCAGGGATGTCAATATAGAGTTTGCAGGTAAGTCAGAGACTTGAAGCTCAGATTGGTAAGGCAGAGTTTGCGACGTTGAATGACTGACAGGTGATGGTCGTGGGATTTCACATACTTTAGTGTACCTTTCCTCATGGGTGACAGGTAAGTGAATGGTACAACAAGGTAATTCATCATCAGAATCAGAATTTTCCTCATAGGTTTGAGGTGGACTGCGTCTTGTTCTTGGTCGACGAGGCTTAGGTTCAGATAGTGCAACTTCTTCTTCTTCACATAAGTTACCACAAGGGAGTAAGTGGTCCCTATGCAGGGTTCTCGCGGGGCCGTCTCCAGTGATAGGCTCCACAATGTACACAGGTAAGTCTGACACTTTGGTGAGGACTCTGTACACTGTTGGCTCCCACTTATCTGCAAGCTTGTGTTTATTACGCAGATGAAGGTTTCTGACTAGGACTTGATCACCGGTTTCCAAGGTTGATTCTCTCACCATCTTATCAAAGCGACGCTTGTTTCGATCAGCAACCTTTTGTGAGTTCTTGGTGGCTATCTGATAACTCTCCGCCAGGCGTGCTTTTAAGTTTTCCACATACTGAGAGTGGGATTTTGGAGAACCATCTTTGACAGGCAAGTGAAATGAAATGTCAATTGGGAGCCTGGGTTGGCGCCCAAACATCAACTCATATGGACTATACCCAGTCACCTCATTCTTAGTGCAGTTGTAGGCGTGGGTTAGTGGTTTTACATAATCACGCCAGTGACTTTTGTCCTTGTTCTTTAAAGTTCCAAGCATGGAAAGAAGGGTTCGGTTGAACCTTTCAACCGGGTACCCTCTTGGATGATAGGGACTTGTGCGGACTTTTGTAATGCCAACCAGAGCACAGAGTTCTTTAATTAGCTGAGACTCAAAATCTCTGCCTTGATCACTCAACAGGCGCTCGGGAAACCCATAGTGCACAAAAAACTGCTCCCATAAGCCCCTTGCGACTGTGGTAGCCTTCTGATCCTTTGTGGGTATAGCCACAGCATATTTGGTAAAATGGTCAGTTATGACCAAGATATCTTTTGTCTTGTGACTGTCTGGTTCTAGAGACAAATAGTCCATGCACACAAGTTCCATGGGGTGAGTAGTTTGGATGTTTATGAGAGGTGCACTTTTCTCAGGCGGTGTCTTCCTTCGGACACATCGACCACAGGATTTTATTTTTCGCTCCACATCCAAGGCCATTCTAGGCCAATAAAACCTGGATCTGACAAGGTCAAGTGTTCTTTCAAGACCCATATGCCCCATATCATCATGGAGACACGTGAGGATGGTAGATCTTAAGGAAGTAGGGGCAACAAACTGATAGTTGATGTCACCTTCGGACTGACGGGCTCGGTACAGTAGACCATCTCTCAAGGTAAGCCGTTTCCATTCTTTAAGCATAAGCTTAAGGTAGGGGGAATCAGAGCGAGAGTCGGCAGTGGGGGTTTCCCCAGCTTGTATTAGACTGATGACAGTTTTGATAACTGGATCAGATTGCTGAAGTTGTCGGAGTTCTGTCTCTGTGTAAGCTGGTATGATGGTACAGCCTAGCATTTCTTCACTTGCATAAAGATCAGGTACTGCATCTACATGAATGGCAAGGGATTCTACCAAAGCGTTAGAAGGTAAGTTCTCAGCTTGGCCTAACAAATGGTGGTGGCACAAAACATTTATTGTGTTAGCTGAAAGAACTTCCTGGCTAGGTGGTGTTGCCAGATGGTGAGAGGTAAACTGTTTCAACCTCTCTCTCTCCTCCAAAGATGCATCGTCATCACTCAGACTGTCATGAGGACGTCTGGAAAGACCATCAGCATCTTGGTTGCTTTTACCGGCACGGTATTTAATACTGAAACTGAATGTTGAGAGAGCTGCCAACCAGCGGTAACTGGCTGCATCTAGTTTTGCTGACTTCAGCACGTAGGTTAACGGATTATTGTCCGTTATGACGGTGAATGTTGTACCATAAAGATAGTCTTGAAACTTTTCCACCACTGACCATTTTAAAGCTAAGAATTCTAGCTTATGTGCAGGGTATCGCTTTTCACTGGGTGAGAGCCCTCGGCTCGCGTAGGCAATAACGCGCATCTCACCCTCTTGTTCCTGGTAAAGGGCTGCCCCCAAACCAGTGGTGCTTGCATCAGTATGTAGAATATATGGTAACTCTGGATTAGCAAATCCGAGGACCGGGGCAGTAGTGAGTTTCTCAATAATTTGCTCAAAGGCTTGCTGACACTCGGGGGTCCACCTGTTTGTCAAGGGCTCTTTGGGGTTGTAGTGCCCCTCAGGGCAGGGTTCAACCCTTCTCCCCTTCCTTGCAGGAGGGTAACCTCCAGTGAGATTGTTCAGGGGCTTGACGATCTTAGCGAAATCTTGGACAAACCTTCGGTAGTACCCTGCAAAGCCTAAAAACGATTTGAGCTCCTTGAGGGTCTGAGGCCTTGGCCAAGTGCGAAGTGCTGCGACCTTTTCTGGGTCGGTTTGGACCCCATTGCTTGAGACTACATGGCCTAAGTACTTTACAGAAGTCTGAAAGAAGCGACACTTGGAAGGAGAAAGTTTCAAGCCATTCTCTCTTAACTGTTGGAGGACGTGTACAAGCCTGGACTCGTGTTCTTCCAGTGAGCTGGAAAACACTATGATGTCATCCAAAAAGACTAGCACTTCCTTGAGATGTAGGTTTCCCATACACTTTTCCATTAAGCCTTGGAAAGTACTGGGGGCATTGGTAATGCCCTGGGGCATGCGATTAAACTCATAAAACCCCAATGGAGAGACAAAGGCAGTTTTCGGCTTGTCACCTTCCTCCATCTCAATCTGGTAATAGCCTGATTTCAGGTCCATTACTGAAAACCATTTAGAACCAGAGAGAGCAGAAAAGGCTTCCTCAAGGTTGGGAAGTGCGTAAGCATCGCGTATGGTCAAGGTGTTGAGTTTGCGATAGTCAATGCACAAACGGACTTCCCCGTTCTTTTTGCGAACCACTACTATTGGGGAGGAGTATGGTGACTCTGATTCACGAATTACTCCTGCGTCCAGCAGTGTTTGCAGGTGTCTTCTCACAGCCTCATAGTCACTTGGGTGAATTGGGCGAGATCGTTGTTTGAAAGGTGTGTTGTCATGCAAGTTTATGTGATGTTTGACTTTGGTTGCATGTCCAAAGTCTAAGTCATGACAGGCAAACACATCTGCATACTCATTCAGTTTGCTTGTCACTCTCTCTTTCCATTCTTTTGGAAGAGGAGACTCTCCAAAGTCAAAGGTTAAAGGGCATTCGGTTGGAGACTGGGTAGGCTGGGCAGTGGCAGCACAACACTGGATGGAATCTGCTTCACTACCTGGAACAGGTAAGTGGTCATAAATATGTTCAGGACTGTGAAGCTCTGCAATTACACAGTTGTTGGGAAGTGTTATGTCATGCTTCGTCTCATTCCTAACCCAGACAGGTAACTTCCGAGGATGCTGCTTAGGCAAATTTATAAGACAGCACTCCACAAAAATTCCGCCAGGCAGGTTGGATGTAGATGGCTGTTCGATGATTGCACATTCTCCGGTGCTGTTGGCTTTGACATGTCCATCCAAAAGCACTCTTCCCTGAGCAGGAATGACATGCGGTGTCTTGGACTTTAGTGTCATTAAGCCAACTTTTCCAGTTGAGTTAACTGTTTTTCTGAGTTTTAAAGTTCTGAGTATTTGTCGATAGCCATAGACTAAAGACAATTCATTGGGATGTTTTCCATCACAGTACTCGTCATACACTACATCAAGTACATTGGTACCAATGAGTACTGGCAAATCACAGTTTGAACGTAGATCTGGAACAACTAAGGCTAAGGTAGAGACCTCAGGCTCAGTTTGCACAAAGGCTTTTGGGAACTTCAAGCTTAGTTCCACATAGCCTAGGTATGGAACATTTTGGCCACTAGCGGCCTCAACATCTAAACCTGTAATAGGATGAATGGGATGTTCTGACAGGTTTGCATGATAAAAGGATGAAGACACAGTGGTCACCTGGGACCCGGAGTCCAGGAGGCAGTTGCACAGGACCCCTGCAATTGTGACATTAGCTGTACATTTCTGACCTACTAGGCCTTTTGGCAGTTGGACCTGCTTTTGTTCTGCAGTTTGGGAGTGAAGAAGTACTTTTGTTTGCTTGTTTGTTGCTCGTTCTGGACTTGGAAGGGGACATTTTGGACCTGCTTCAGCCCCTGTTTGTCCCTCAACAGGAACTGAGGTTAGTTTAAAGACAGTTTGTGGTGGTGTTCTTCATAGGCTTTCTGTTTCTGCTTGAACTCTTTGCGTTTGGCTTCGACTAGCGTTGGGTTTGGGCTGTTGTCACAAGAGGACACTATGTGGCCATCCTCGCCACATCTGAAACAATACCCTGGGCGGGGTTTCTTTAAAGGTTTGGCTTCAGGTGAGTAACTAAGGTTTGCATTATTTGAGTCCTTGGCCTTGGGTTTTGAACTGGTTCCAGCTTTAGTGAATGACTGGTTGGGAGTGCTAGAAAGGGAAGCCTTTAGGGATGCCATTTGGGTCTGTAGCTTTGCTAGCTGCTTTTCAAGTTTTTGAGTGTTAGTTGAAGGTGGACTTTCAGTAACATTTGAGAGGTTTGCTTCATCAGTAGGCCATCGATTGCATTGTGCCCCATCATTTACAGTGAGTTGATTTGTCTGAGCTTTATTTTTAAAACTGCCAAAATGTTGTTTCATTCGATTGGACTTAGCTGCTTGTCTGTCCTCTTCTACACGAAGCATGAGAAGTAAGTCAGAGAACAATGGCGGATTGCCTTTCTTTTGCTCCAGTTGCAGACTTGCAATGATGGAGTTATTCCAACAGCCTCTGCAAAATTGCTTAAGTAGTTGGCGATCTGAGTCACTGGGAACTACACCACCTCTTTTGATAACCTTGTTCAGAGCCATTTGCAAGCGTTGTAAATACTCAGAGGACTTTTCACCTGGGTTTTGATTAGTATTTAGAAACTTAGCGAAAAGCTCATCACCATCATCAACAGTGTCATATGCTGAATCAAGTAATGAGAGGTAATCATAGGGAGATGAATTAGGCCCAAGGTGCCTAACAATGTTAGCAGCAGGCGGGACAAGGCTCTCAATGATTTTTCTCACCTTCTGCTGATTGGACATAGTGGAGTCAGAAAGATGGAACTCAACATTACTACGCCATGTGTCATAGTCAGACTCAGGGTAAGGGCAAGGCATTCTTCCTGAGAAGGGTCGGATTTTAGCATGGCTATGTGAAGGAAAGTCAGTGTTTTTTATAACATGCTCGACTACTACCTTTTGTATTTCTGGGGTAGTGAGCTGTTCGGCATTTAAGCGCACTGTCTCTTTTTTAGGTGGAGCAGTTGCCCCTGCACTCTTAACAGATAGTGGTAAGTTATGTTCAGGTGAGTTGTTCAAAATATCATCGCCTCTAGAGAGAAGGCTTTCATCTGCATTTTGTTCAGGTAGGGCCACATTGCTCAAGGGCTGTGGTTCTTGAGATGTAGCAGACACATCTGTAACTTCAAGGTTTGTGGTGGACTTCTGGATTCGAGCTAACTCATCCAGCAAGACTTTTTCAAAACCAAAACCAGCAAGCTTAGCCATACCTTGAAGCTGAGTTAAGTAAGCATTGGTAATGCTTGAACCTCTATCAGTAGCATACATCTCAGATAACAACTGAATGGTATGGACAACAGTTGGATCACTGCTAGTTCTTTCACAGGGCAAACTATCCTGTAAGAACTGGATGGATTCACCCGATTTGAATTCCACTATGGCAGAATCTTTAAATGGTGGGTCCTGACTGGTTACTTTAATAACTCGCTCAATAGAACCAATATGTGCTAAATATTCAACCACTTCATTGTCAAGCTCAGTACCAGTTATAGGCTTTACCAAAACAGCGTTAGGTACTTTAACATTTTGTGCTTGAATGACCTCCATTTTGAACTTAAAATGTCAATATATACAGGTGAGGTAAGAAACAGGCTGTTCACCCTTAAATTTGTTGTTGTTCTTTTCTTTTAACACTGCTCCTCCTGGCTAGGCTCGCCAAGAATTGTGTAGCACCCTTCGCATGGACCAGTGCAGTGTCAGGCACTAACATCTACTAGGCCCGGGTAAGGAGCAGTTAAGCCAAACGGGTCACCACAAATTGTTGAACAGTAGAACAGCAAGAGTTTATTACCTCATTTTTTAACAGCATAAAGACAGTTGCAACATGAAGCGCATGAACAATAAAATGATAATTCTGATCTCCCAAAGAAAAGTTTCCTTTGTGCAATGTTCAGAGTTCGAGTTCTCCAAAGAAAAGAGTTTCCTTTGTGCGATGTTCAGAGTTTGAACTTCCTGTAGTGTGTTTAGATGAGTCTTATCTGTAATCCTTTGGATATTATCCAGTTCAAGTTCTCCGGAGGCGGTTGAGTTCGGCCGGCCACGCCGTCTCACCGTCTTCCGTCACCATGGGCTGGGCTCGCCATCATAAGCAGAAGATTGACACTGAAAAATAAACCAATCTACACAATAGTGTAGAAAGTAGCATCACTGTTCCTGGTCTAATCGTCATGACACTATCTGATCTTAGTGTCCTCAATGGAGCAGCAGTACTCCATCCTTTACTCAGAGTAACAGCATCACACTATAAAACAACCCACACAATAGTCTAATATGAACAAATGTCAACATTGACAGAAATACAGTTTTAAGAGCTTAGATTCTGAACCATGAACATTTACATACAAAACAGGATTATAACAATACTAACGGTGGCTACCTCGCTGCAATACCTAATTCTATTGAACAAAACAGACGCCCCATAGCGATTAGCGCCAGCGGCCAGCACTAGCGGCTAGCATTAGCGGCTAGCGTCAATATTAGCACACATGGGATATCTGCTTCATCCAACAGTCATGATACAACATGCAGCCACGTAGTAGACATTAGGTTATATTCACACAACTCCCGATTGGTTTTGCTCACCTAAAGTGCTTTCAAGCAATAATCAAAAGACACAATAAGCAACTTATCGATGCTAACCATTAGCATTGGCTATCAGTGGGCATGTCGGAACTCACCAGGACTTCCTCTCGTACTGTCGCTTTGATTTCCACTTTAATAGCTCACCGATCGCTCCCAATGCCCTCTTTATTCCTTCTACTCAGTCACTGCAAGTTATCTCCTTGGCACTTCCAGCTAATGCTGGCTATCCTGGTGTAGTCAAGGTCAAAATGCTGAGCTCGACATGGAGTACATGCATATAAACAGGCATACCCAGGCGCCCTCTAATGGAACCAATGAATATTGCACTTAAATCAAATAAACAGGGTTAGTAGCCAAATACCTCAGGTGGGCTACATATATATATATATATATATATATATATATATATATATATATATATATATATAAACACAGTGGCCCTCCGCTGAGATGACAGAACCAGCAGTGGCCCCCAGGTCATTTGAGTTTGAGACCCCTGCTCTATGGCATGCAGAAGTGAAGAGGAATAGCAATAGATTACCAAATCATCAGCGTAAAAATGATAAAAAAAAAACATCTGACAAATTATCACACAAGTCATTTATATAAATAGAAAATAAAAGTGGTCCAAGCCCTGTGCTACTGCATTTGTAATTGTAAGAAGCGCTGACGTGGAGCCAGCCCATTGAACTCTCTGGGTTCTGTTTGACAAGTCATCAGCCACCCACTAGGTAGCACTGCATGAAAAGTGGGTTTTTTGACAGTTTCTTGTATGTAATATTGCCGCGCGCCTTGAGATTTCGGGCTCTCAGCAGGAGGCTTTGGTCAGAACAGTAAACTGTAGGGAAACTGCCGTGGACTCTCTGTGTCAGTGCTCCCTCAGCTCCCCCCTCTCCTCAGGTCTAGGGCAGGCTCTCATATGTAAAGGAGGTTTCTGTGAGTCATACAAATGCAAATCAAGTACTCACCAGTGGTCACCAGTACTCACCAGTGGTCTACCCCTCCCAACAGTTGTAAGCAGCATATTTTTATTTTGAGATATATGTAATTAAATTTACATTATCATCTTTTAAGCCTTTTTCCATTACAATGTGACTACACATAAATTATACAGCGAAACATTCAAACAAGACTAAACTCAGAAGAAATCATTCTAATTTATAAATTAGTATTATCTAGTTGGAAATATACTTTTGGACGTTTTCAGCTTTTGTCCCTTTTTCCAATAAGGCTGTGAGCTTCTGTCTGTGAGCTTCTGTCTGTGAGCTTCTGTCTGTGAGCTTCTGTCTGTGAGCCTTTGTCATGGAGTTTTTTGTGAACCCTGAACTTTAGTGGACTGAGGGAGATAAACAAAGGCTATAACTTGATTTTGGTGACACTACAAGCATTATTTTCATTGAAAAGCAAACTCAGTTTTCAGTCTAATTCACTGTAACTAAAAGTCTGTCACACCATCATCCTCTTCTGTGCAGTGGCTTCCCAGCTAGCATTGAACATTCAGACAACATCCCATGAACGCTGCCATAAACGTTCAGTGAATGTTCACATGCATTAATGACATTAAAGACTACCAAGGCAGATGGAATAAGAAAACATATAAACATATAAAACATATAAACTTTTATTTTGCTATACATGGATGTACATAAGAGATATCAGCAAAACCTTCATGAGAAAAATGTAAAAAAAAAAAATACATTTTAATGCAACAGTCACCTTCTCAGTTGTCCTGCTTAAACAGACAGTGGATGTGTGTCTTCCAGCTCATAGGGGGTCGTTTTGACTGTTGGGTTTTCTCTGTATTATTGTAGGGTCTTTACCCACAATACAAAGCGCTGTGAGGCGACTGTTTGTTGTGATTTGGCGCTATATAAATAAAATTGAATTGAATTAAAATGAAATGAATTGAATTCCGTGTGGCAGCTTCCTCGCCTGTGATTGGACAATACAGATCACGTGCGGGATCACGCTGAAGGTCTCGCGAGACCAAAGGAAATCAGTGCGGTCGTTCTCTTCCGTTCAAACTGAATGACGTTCTTTGTCTACGCTGCTTTCCTGGTACGACAATCGAGGACGTCTATATTTTCAACACCCCAGAAGCTCCTCGTGAAAGCGGGCCTCTCTACCGGCCAGCTTCAACCAGCCCCGCTGCAGATGAGAAGACACTGCTGGCTGCAATGAGTGGGTTATCTCCTCAGTTAACTCAGGTTTCTACTAGTGCAACTGAAAGACAAGATGGCGTCTGTTGTGTAGAGACTCGATGCTCTAACAAAGACTCACCTACAGAAGGACTCAAGAGGAAAAGACGGCAGCACAATCCGAAAACTGCGGTAAGACTTGGTCGTTTCTAAAACAAAATACTAAGAGAATGGTCACAGTAAGCTGACAGACGTATTGTGATTTGGTTTCTTATTTTTATTTGGTTTCATCTTATAGGAAGCAGTTCCTGCACAACTCTGAATCAATAAAAGCCGGTATGATCCTCTGCAGAGGTAAGAATCAGAAACAAAGCAGCAGTATTCAATGTGTGGAGGAGAGAAGAACTTCAAATGTTTTTACTCTTATTTATTTTCACCTTTTATTTTCCACAGACTGTGTTCGCCTCACAACACGAGTGTGAGTGTTTCTAATGCGTGGACCGTGATATAATTGTGTGTAAGTATCTATTGGTGTTGTTTGTTTGTTTTTTGCCTGAATATGTTTATGTATACACTGTGTTTACACTCTTTATTTACAATGTACAAAAATGTTTTCCAGCTTCTTGTTAAACCTACAGACGGTCCGCCGCAGCTTCGCTACAGTCAGCCTCACGTTCTGGAAAAGGCGACAGCCATTAAAAATCCTGCCTGGTGACGTGCAAGAAGGAAGCCGGTAAGACGTGTTGGATTGTTGGTCTGCTGTATTTGTGTAGTTAGCTTGTAAATGCAGTTTTATTTTTGGGAAATATTACTTATTGTTTTTTTTAACTTTATATAAAATCTGGCTTCTTCTGAACAACCCAAAATGTCTATAAAAAGGTGAAAATAATTAAGATTGAATGTTTATAGTTTTAGCAGCTGTAACATTTTGGGACCTAAAAGATAAAAAGTGTATAATCAGTTTAAAGGTGCCTCAAGGGTTAATGACCAAAATCACTTAAGTACTTTTATCAATGTTACATTTTTTCAAAGTACTTGTTCATTTTTCTTTTATTCACAGGATGCAGGAGTTGGTACTTTGTCACATAACCATTGTTTCTGATGACAAAGATGGGCTGATTAATTTTTTTTTTTGCATTCAGGGTCTTATCTGCTATGTCTGCATTCAAAGTCAAGAGACTCAAACTTTCAGTGTAGTTTCCTGATTTTTCACAATATTTCATTTAGTTTCATAATGACTTAATGTGTGCTCTGTGTCAACAGCTGCTGGAGGCGAGGGCGACTGTCCTGGCAGTGAAGGAGGTTGCCTTCTGGGACGGTGTCACCACTGACCTCATGTTGGATGAGGAGGATGGTGTCTCAGAGGGCGTATCGGGCTGGATTAAGACCCCCAAGCTTCCCCAGCCAGGAGCTCAGTGACCTCTGAGCCAAACTGCAAGACAGACTAGAAGCTCACCCTAAATACAACGCCGTGCACCATAAGTGTTTGTATGCTGGACCATGCTCTGAGAGAAAGCCACCACCACATGGCCCAGAAGTAGCAAAGCATTATATGTCATAATGTTTTTGTTTTCTTATATATGATGTGTGTGTGTGTGTGTGTGTGTGTGTGTGTGTGTGCATATTGCTTTGTAAATAAAAAAAAGAAATTCAAACTTGTGCCTCACAATTTGTTTCTCTTAATTGAATTCCTTTTAGTTGAGGTTATTAGCATGGCATGAATACAACGTAACATACAAGGTATATCACAGAAATAATAATTAAAAATAATTTTTATTACTGGGTTATTATTTATTAGGGAGGGGCTTACCCAGGCCTGTCTTTATAAAGGCCAATGGGGGACAGATCTACCAACCAATCACATGTGAGCGCTGAATTGTGATGTCATTTTTTTCATCCAATGACTGAGAAGCCACGTGGGTCTGTTGCCGCTGCTTCGGCTTGCAGCGCTGCTATTCATATGTAAAGTAGAGGCGTTAACACCTCCCGCCGGCCGGCTCCGCCCGTACCTTTACCCCCCCCGCTGCTTCTGGTGGTACATAAAGGACCATATCTGACTCAGGCAAACGAAAATGCGCATCCCTGTATGCTGATGAAAGCTGCCGTTTACTAGCGGCGCCCGCGTCAATATATGGGGACGAATATGCTGCTTTTCGTGCAGTGTAGCCTGATGTGAAAGCCCAATCCTGTGCAAAATTTTAATCAATATAGTGTTTGATTTACTGTGTCGAATCCCTTAGATAGATCAATAAACAAAGCAACACAGTGTTTTTTGCTTTCAAGAGCTTGGATAAGATCATTAACAACCTTTAAAGTGACACTGTGCTCTGCTTTTTTCTAAAACCAGACTGATCATTTTGTAGAATACAATTTGTATCTAAAAAAATCTTTCACTGGTCTGCAACTAATTTTTCAAAAACTTTTGCCAAAATACATAATTTAGAAATTGGTCTGTAGTTAATAACCTCTGATGATTCCCCAGCCTTAAATAGAGGCAACACAAAAGCTGATTTCCAGACCCTAGGATTGTTGTTAGTGATTAGACTTAGGTTGAAGATGTGAGACAATGGCTCTGCTATAAACTCTGCAGACTTCAGAAAAAAAGGATCCAGATTATCTGGCCCTGGTGATTTCCTGGTGTCTGTTTTTCAACTCTTTGAGAACCTCGGCTGTACATATAGGAGCAAAGTTAAAAGTGGAAGGGTTACAATTATTATTCAGAAACAGTGTGTCAGTATTTACATTTGGGCCAACTGAATTTGAGTCATCAAATAGAGAGCCAACAGAAATAAAAAGTTCATTAAAATAACTTAAAATGGCTCGTTTATCAGACACAGCTTTGCTTTCTTTCAGTACAAAATTTGGAAAGTCACTCATTGGCGCTTGATCAGAAACTGATTTTGCTGTTTTCCAGAATTTCTTTGGATCATTTAGATTTTTTGTCATCTCTGAAAGAAAAAACTTTGACTTTTCTAATTAGTGAGGTACATTTATTTCTCAATTTCCTAAAACAGAGCCAGCCATCCTCAGTGTTGTTTTTTCTTGCCTAAGCCCAAGCTGCATCTCTTTGTTTGAGCAGTGCCCCAACATCTGGGGAGAACCAGGGATTATTTCGGCCCTTCGCCCTGACTTCACGTGTAGGAGCATGTTTGTTTGTTTATTAGTCTTAATGGAAGGTCTTACTTATTAGTGTCTTTTCAAATATAAACTCATAGTTGGTCTGTTAGAAACTTCTCAAATGATTTATGCATGTCTCTTACCAATCCACCCCATAACCCATTCATTTTTGATTTCACATAATAGTTAGAATATCTGACAGTTTATTTTTATAGAATAGAATAGAACACATGTTCAGTTGAGTGCAGTCCAACCATTTCTGCAGAGACCACTAGATGGCACATCTGCACTGTCTCTTAGTCTCTTTCCATTGTCCCAGAGTATTTTCAGTAGCTACATTCAGCCAGAATCACAGATACATGTGTTAAAAATACTCTGGTAAAAGCTGAAATACTGAATCTTCTTCTTTACTCAAGTAAAAGTGAGAACACACTGAAATGTACTCAAAGTACTAAAGTAGCTCTTTAGAGGACATTTCTGCCAGCTATGTTGTGCAAATGAAATGCAACTTTGTGCTATATTAAGATAATGATCAAATAATATTACATGAGAACACAAACATTCTAATCTAAATTCTAATTGTAATGAATGTACACAGCTTGAATGTGTTATGTAGGAAACAAGCAGTTTTCTGTTTTCTGTTGCCTGCAATGTAGAGAGCACATCCACACCTAAACAGAAAAATTAGTATAATCAGGGGTTAAAGTGGAATGTGGCAGGTTAGTTGGCAGATTAGTTGTGGTGGCTCAGTGTGGGGAAAAGAATCACAACTCACAATAATTTCTATTGTGAACCTGAGCAGATTTTATCAGCTGACCTGAGCTGCTTCTGTTGTTGTTCTGAGGTTTACTACTCTTAGTGAATGAACCGAATTCAACAAGATATCTTAGCTCATTTCCATCCCTTCATTGATATTACACTATTTATACTGTCTATACACTGGTTGGTACAAAGGTGGAATTCAATTAAAGAATTTAATTATCATCAGCTTAAATTAAAATTCCTCTCTGCTACTCCTGATGTAACCTAACACTGACCCCAAACACCACAGCCAGTTCAGTTCAATTCAGTTCAGTTCAATTCAATTTATATAGCGCCAAATCCCAACGAGCAGTTGCTTCAAGGCACTTTATATTGGACCCTACAGAGAAAACCCAACAGTCAAAACGACCCCCTATGAGCAGCACTTGGTGACAGTGGGAAGGAAAAACTCCCTTTAACAGGAAGAAACCTCCATCAGAACCAGGCTCAGGGAGGGGGGGGTCATCTAAATCTTTTTTTTCTTCTCTTCAGCTCTCAGCGGAGACGGTCGCACTTTTCTTCTCTCCCAGCCCTTCCTTTTTCCCCTGCTTTGCTGCTTTAGAGCCTCTCTTCACACAGCTTCCGAACTGGAATTTATAATTATGGATCTGGTCAGCTGGTCTTTCAATGCTATTGTTTTGATCAAATTTTCACCATGAGGAGATTGGGGGAAGGAGAACCCTATTCCCTCTTATCAATTGACATTCCAGCTGGCTACGTTATGGATTCCTGTGTGGTGTGGAAGATGACGTGTCTGGCTGTACTGTCAATGTAGGACACACACATTTGGCTTATTGACACTGGGATTTCTTTGAATTGGACCTGGAGATACCTGGCTTGTTGCAGTTCAGGAAGTCTAGGCAGCTGTCTGGCCTTGGTAAGGCTGCTTATGACGGGAATGCAGGAAGGTACAGACTCAAACTCAGACTCTGTATATCTGGAGCTGATTCGGAGGGGTAAGATCTTGGAGATGTATGTATCTGTTTCTGCACGGTGAAGGAACGAACCAAGAAGATACAGATGAATTGGATTTTTCGCCACAGAGAGGTGCCAGTAAGACTGAAGGCTGTCAACAAATGAATCAGTACAGTCTGTACCAAAACAAGTGGTAGAATCAGGAATTTGGCTCCCTGATGTTCTTGGACTGCTGCTTATCAAATCGTCTCCTGGATGTTTGTAAATAGATGCTCTACCCCCCCGCTGTCCTGTCTTCTTCTGACCTGTGTTGGACTGATCTCCCTGACCTAGCTGCTGATGAACTCTACATCTTATCAGAACTGTTAGCTGAGGAGGGAGTCTGAGTCAGCCCCACAGTAGCCCGACCCCCCCCCCCCCCCCGCCCCCCTCGCCTCCGCTGGCTCCCTTTTCCATCCCTCCCCACCCTAGTGCTCCCATGCTATATGTTTCTGCTCTATCGCAGAGGTTTTTGTAACCTGATACTGTGTATGTGCATATGTATACAAAGTATGAGATGATTTTTTTCCTCACTCATCCCTATATGTTTTCGCCTCCAGAAGGGGGCAGCATGGCCACAGTTCACCTATCTCCCCATGTTTGTTCTGTTTGTCTTCTTGGATGGTGTTCTGTTAACTGCAATTTCACTGTACAGGAAACACTGTTTCTATACTGTGCATATGACAATAAAGCTTGACTTGACTTGACTTGACACATACACACACACACACACACACACACACACACACACACACACACACACACACACACACACATACAGACAGACACACACACACTGATGAAGCCCACCATGTGTTTAAGGGATTAGCTTGTACATCTCTATAAGGACGCTGCCATCTGTGCAGGAGTTGACCAAAGAACACACACACACACACACACACACAAGTTCAGTTACACTCTTGTGACAGTAGCTGACCTTAACCATCTGTTATTGAAGACAAACCAATAGCAGATTTACACGAGGTTTGTTGCTAAATGCTCAAAGTGTGAATCAGTGTGGTGAAAACACACACAGTGAAGCAAACAACAGCACTTGGCTTAAACATGAACTGCAAGCTGTTTTTAATTAATTTGCAATTTGTGTTTAATTTTCTCTTTAGTATGTTAAAAACTTTATGTTTAAAAATAGTAATTTTTATCCAGCTTTGCATTTTTTATGTTTGATATTTGAAAGTACCTTAATTTAATCTGATCTTTCTCTTCATGACACAAGATTTGCCAAATTAAAAATGGAAAGTGTAATGAGTATTTGCTACAGTATACTTCTATTTATTGAAACATAACTATAGTCTGTAGTACTCAGAAAGTACAAAGAGAAACATAAATGAGTAAACTAATAGGACAGTGTTTGCACTTATCTCGATCTGAGTGATTACAGCTGCTAATTAAAACAGGTACCTCCACATACGTACTTACATACTCAGAAAAATGCTATTACATGCTTATGCTGCTGTTAAAATCAATGGTTCCTCAATGAGAATTCATGTGTGTGTGTGTGTGTGTGTGTGTGTTTATCATTTAATAGTGACTTTGTTTCTTTAGATTGTGGCACGATGTGCTCCCTCTTTAGATCTTTTAGCCTAAGTTCACTTCTGTCAGACAGATTCTATTTAAGTGAATTCTTGGTTCACCCAGTAATGGCAGTAATCAGGCCCGGGCGTGGCTAATGAAACTGAACTGATCTTTTTAACAAAATGTCATGAATCATAGTTAATTCATGATTTTAAAGGGAGGCAGGTCATTTTTCCACACAGGGCCAGGAAGACTTGTCTCTCCAAGCCCCATTCATTAGGAAAGATGTTGTCTATTTGCCATATTACACAAGGCATGACTGTGCATCCGTTCAGTTTTCCTTCTAAAAATCTAATACTACTACGATTTAAAAATAGAAGGGCACTCAGTAGAGTGCATACTTCACTCATATATATATAAATATATATATATAAATATAAATATATATATATATATATATATATATATATATATATATATATATATATATATATATATATATATATATATATATATAAATATATATATATATATATATATATATAAATATATATATATATATATATATATATAAATATATATATATATAAATATATAAATAAAAAATAATCCCAACTCACCCCTACAAGCGGTCTTTTTGCCCTCCAAGCTCAGGTCCTCTACTGGAGGCCTGGGACCTTGAGGGTCCTGTGCAGTATCTTAGCTGTTCCCAGGAATGTGTTTTTACAGGAATCTGCTGGAGCCACAGGGACCACTGTTACCTTCACCTTCCACATCATTTCCAGCTCCTCTCTGAGCCCTTGGTATTTATCGAGCTTCTTCTTGATGTTACCTTCACTTGATATTGCAACATCTATCACTACAGCCTTCTTCCTTTGTTTGTCCACCACTATGATGGCATTGGTTTTCTCATGTAATGCACACCTTACAGTGAAAAGGTAGTAGAAAACTTTACATCGAGATGGCAGAGCCACGCTCTTCTGCCACTTGCGTCACACGTTTCTTGGTTCCAGACCAGCTAGTTTACGGTGCTGGAACGGAACCCTTTTTTCGGCCGAGCACGGAATGAGTTTGCGATGACAAAAGCACTGAGTGATTCAAGCACTTGGCACCAGCACTGTTTCAGTGGAAAAGGGGCTTGGGTAGCAGCTGGACCTATACCTATTGCAGGAAAATCTTGAGAAAGAGGAGAGATAATCATGTTAAAACTTCAAAATGAAATTCATCATCTTTCGGAGTTTGGGAATGGTTTCAGAAACTGTCTTTGCTTCAGCTGCTCCGTACAGGTTATTTTGATAACTTGTTGTGTTTCCTTTGATTAAGGTTAATCGCCAGAACTTTAAAGGTGGTGACACAATTTCCTGTCAGGGTTGACCTAAAGGTAGACCTGGAAGTAACCTTGGAGCAACCTTGTCTGGTTCACCAGTAGGAACAGGCTTAACTGAGATAAATTTAGTTTTATTTGTCACATGCAGAGTTATACACATTACAATAGTTTTACATCCTCACTGCGTACGACTTTGGATACTGTGGCTCCTCTGAAAAGGAAAGCTTCAAATCAGAAGTGCCTGACTCTGTGGTATAATTCACAAACACACAGCTTAAAGCAGATAACCCGTAAGCTGGAGAGGGAATGGTGTCTCACTAAATTAGAAGATGCTCATTTAGCCTGGAAAAAGAGTTTGTTGCTCTATAAAAAAGCCCTCCGTAAAGCTAGGACATCTTACTACTCATCATTAATTGAAGAAAATAAGAACAACCCCAGGTTTGTTTTCAGCACTGTAGCCAGGCTGACAAAGAGTCAGAGCTCTGTAGAGCCGAGTATTCCTTTCACTTTAACTAGTAGTGACTTCATGGATTTCTTTACAAATAAAATTTTAGACATTAGAGAAAAAATTATTCATAACCATCTCAAAGATTATTCTTCATGTTCGGCTGCTTTCAGCACTGCTGGTATTTGTTTAGACTCTTTGGCTCCAGTTGATCTTTCAGAGTTAACTTCAATAGTTACTTCCTCCAAACCAGCAACATGTTTATTAGATCCCATTCCTACTAGACTGTTCAAAGAAGTCTTTCCAATTTTTGATGCTTCAATCTTAAAAATGATCAGTCTGTCTTTATTAGTTGGCTGTGTACCACAGACCTTCAAGGTCGCAACTACTCTTTCAAGAACTTTTGAGAGAAAAGGAAGGTTGGAGATTGGTTTATAATTACCTAAGACAGCTGGGTTTTTAAGTAGCGGTTTAATTACAGCCACCTTGAACTCTGAGTAAGGACCAGGTGGATGATAGACAATCACAAATAAAACAAGTTTTTGAATTTCCCAGTTAGGGTGGACAAGAATAAAGGCCTTTACACACTGGACTCGTAAATTCCGTGCGAATGTTGTGTGCGTTGAAAATATTTTTCGGATTCGCCTGTTCTTAATGCAGCCGTTCACACCAACCGCGTCATTTCACAGGACGAATTTGCGGCATTTATTTTTTCGGATCAAGTTGGATTTTTCTGACTTTCGCAAGCGAACAAACAGGTCTGACCAATCAGAGCGCTGAAATATGCGCGAAAGTGGCCGAGATGCAGCTTCAACTCTGGAATCAAACCATGAAACTCTCCCTGCTGCTGCTTTCTCATGAGTTGGATGAACCCAGAATCTGTTTCTTCCTTCTCTTGTTTAGAAACATCACAACCTCATTACATCATCGCTTGATGTTGACTTCATTTCTTTCACAGTGCGTTTTATGAGGATGATTTATTCGCAAAAACGCAACGCGTCAGGTGTGTTCGTAGGTTACACGACAAGTTCGCATCCGAAAGATTTGGAATTTCGTGTCGTTTTTACGCAACGCGTCCGGTGTGAAAGGGCCTTAAGAGTCAGGCTTTCAAAAGAATTAAAACTTTGTCTGGGTCTTTGATTAATTAATAAGTTGGAATGGAAGATTGCAGCTCCATCCAAAGTGGGATGGATGCCGTCTCTCCTAACAAGACCAGGTTTTCCCCAGAAACTTTGCCAATTATCTATG
Organism: Amphilophus citrinellus; assembly: GCA_013435755.1. Lineage (NCBI taxonomy): Eukaryota > Metazoa > Chordata > Actinopteri > Cichliformes > Cichlidae > Amphilophus > Amphilophus citrinellus. The sequence goes on along the minus strand of CM024208.1, from coordinate 37,068,431 downwards.
AAGCCCACGTCGTTTTTTGGACACCACTCAGACAGCCAGCGATTCAAGGAGAACATGCGGCTAAACATGTGGCTCCTGGTCTGATTGGGGAGGGGCCCAGAGAAAACTACAGAGTCCGACATTGTTTTTGCAAAGTTACACACCGAGTCAATATTAATTTTAGTGACCTCCGGTTGGCGTAACCGGGTGTCATTACTGCCGACGTGAATAACGATCTTACCAAATCTACGATTAGCCTTAGCCAGCAGTTTCAAATTTCCATGAATGTCGCCTGCTCTGGCCCCTGGAAGACATTTGACTATGGTCGCTGGTGTCTCTAGCTTCACATTTCTGATAACAGAGTCGCTAATAACCAGAGTTTGTTCCTCGGCGGGTGTGTCGCTGAGAGGAGAAAAACGGTTAGAGACGTGAACAGGTTGGTGGTGTACCCGGGGCTTCTGCTTAGGACTACGCTTCCTCCTCACAGTCACCCAGCCGGCCTGTTTTCCCTGCTGCTCGGGATCTGCTGGGGGGGGAGCTAATGGCGGCTAAGCTACCATGGTCAGGAATCAAACTACCAACCTTGCGATTACCAGATAACATGCTCTGCCTCCTGAGCCACAGCCACCCCAAGATGATATGTTGTGTTACACCACTATGGAAAATAAGGATAGAGATGAGTATGTCCTACTCACTGATACACACTATAGTGCACTACATAAGAAACATAGGACAGTTTTGTATGTTATGAATATTTTTAATCTTGCGCTTTATGTTATGTAGATAAGCAGTAATGGTAGCCTCAGAGTGGAAGATAGATTACTCAGACAGTCCTGTTCAGCCATGGACTAGCCAACTGCATGCAAGATCCTTGCAGAGTCCACCCTCCAGCAGCCAGGCTGCAGTTCATTCTGGCCTTCAACTGATGAGACTCATGTTGAGGCCACTATTCAGTGCACATTCTCCAGCTAAATGGGTCCAGCCTATAAAGCAACACCAGCATAGAGTCCCAGTTTGGAGCCAGTTCCTCCTGGATCTTCCAGAGTACCAGCAGGATCTTCCCAGGCATCCACTTATTCTGGGCCCATGACATCACCCATTCCTTGACTAAGTCACTTCCAGTGCTCACCTGTCGATCCATCGCCATATTCTCAGCCTATGAGATGTGTTTCCCTTGTCAGTGTGAGCTTTGAGCAGTCTGAAGATAATAACTGGCCTGTACCTTCTAATACTCCTACTCATGGGGATGCACCGGGAACATTAATGGCTTGGAGAAAGGTGAGAGATCCGACAGAGCAAGAAGGTTTCATACATCTCTTCACGGTGACCTTTTGTACAGAGCTTCAAAAGTAGCACAAAGCCGGGCCCCTATGTTGAAACGTAATTCTCAAGCTTGATGCCAGTATGTCCATAGAAAGGTAATACAGTTGGATACATTGTGGGCAAATAAGCAATATGAGGTCCATCCTCTCCAACAAAATACTAAGTGGGAGCAGGTTTGGTAGATAAAAGTTGATAAAAGTCCTGGGAACGGAGACTGTAGGTCCTATTATTCAGGATTAAAAGGGATGATAAATAAGATGGAGTCATCTGAAGAATAGCCTTATAAATCAACTCGTACCAATGGCCGAGCCGTGCACATATAAAGATGGCCAATTTACTTAACTGTATTAGACACAATGATGAGCTCCACAGTTTGTAATAAACCTCAGAGCACCATGATACACACTATCCAACATGTGGAGGCACTGAGCAGAGGCATTCGTGTATAACACATCACCATAATCAATAACCGGAAAAAAAGTTGACTCCACTAGTTTCTGTTTCACCTTATTAGAAAAGCAAGACTTATTTCTAAAATAAAATCCAAATAAAAGCTTCAGTTTATTTACAGTATACTGAATGTGTGCCATAAAAGACAACTGGTCATCAATCAAGAACCGCAAATATTTAAAAGTAGATACAAGTTCAATTTGTTGACCAGTACTGGTGACAATGACAGACTGACTTGATCTTGCTGATTTAGAGTTGTTGAAGAACATGAGTTTTGTTTTATTAGAACAAGCTGCAGTTAGCAAAGCTATTCTGCAGATATACAAACACTTCTGCAGGCGTAGGTGCAAACAATATATGACTATGTCATCAGCATAAAAATGAATGGCTGCATTTGAGATATTCATTCCAACATTATTTATATACAAGGTAAATAACAGAGGGCCTAGTACTGAACCTTGGGGCACCCCCTTATGGATAAACTGAACCTCAGAGGAAACACCCTCTAAGTAGACAGCCTGGCTTCTGTCTTTAAGATAATTTGCAAACCATCCAACTGCATGTACAGAAAACCTGCTGCTACAAGACGTTCAATTAAAATATCGTGATCCACTGTATCAAAGGCCTTAGAAAAGTCTATAAAAAGAGAAAGACAACACTGTTTAATATCTAAGGCTTCAATTAGGCTGCAGTGGTAGTACTATGTTTTATGTGAAATCCTGACTGAGAAATCAATAGGATAGAATTAGTGGCTAGGTATTCTTTTACTTGTTCACTGACAAGAAATTGAAGAACCTTAGCCAGAACAGACAGTTTAGAAATAGGTTTATAATTGTTTGGAATAGTTGGATCCCCTCCTTTCAAAAGGCGGATAACAAATGCAGATTTCCGAACTTTTGGAATTACATTGGTCAATAAAGTAAGATTAAAAATGTAGCACAATGGAGCTGACAGGTAAACAATTTTTTTATGAAGGAAGACACCTGAAACACTTTAATTAAAAAAGTAAAAAATTTAATATATTAAAGGATCAGAAAAAATACACACATGGCCATGCGGGGACCCAGAGTAAGAGTGTGCTCTCTCTCTCTGAGCCGTGTTCCTGTCTAACCATAACATCTTTATACAGCCTGTTATCTTAAACATAAACAATCTCTGGGCGCTATGAGTTGACCTTCATCATTCAGTCTTGTTCAAGCTGGTTTTTCATGACCCAGATTCCTCTCAGTCATGAGCACATCTTCTTCCTGATGTTCTAATTTAATCAATACAGAGAAATCTTGTCCAGATTAATGACAGAACATGGTGACGTTGGTGATGTTTTAATTGTACGTTCGGTGGCCGGACCTCAAGATAAGATGCTCTGAAAGAGAGAAGTTAGTCTAGAACTTTCTGATCTGTTGCTCTCTGTCTAATGTATTATTTATTGTTTATTATTTGATTGATCCACTGTTTATTAATTAATTTACTGGAGTTTACCTTTAAACATTTGTCCTTTATTCACTGAGTAAAAAATAATCCCTAACAGAGCTGCTACAATTTCCGATGCCAGTTTTAAAAACAAAGGCTCCATTAAAGGCGTCATTACAGGCGTTTTCACTGGGTTTTGGTTGTTTAGAGGAACCCAGAGGAAATAAATGCTCGTTAAAACAATTTAATATGTTTATTCTGTCAATAAACAGAGATCCAAGGAATAAGACAAATCGGACTGCAACCAAGAGCAGCCGGGAACTAAAACCTGGAAATATAAAGAAATGAACCAGAATACAGAACCATAATCAGAAAATACAAACAAAAACACTGAATGTCACAAAAACTTCATAACCTTGGGTCCAAGACCCAATGACCATGACAGAATAATGATAAAGCACTGTATTTGGTGCAGCAGTTATCACACATAGTATTCTACCTTTTCATAGCAATTAATGCTTATTTTTTAATCTTTTTAGCATGTAATACTTTATTTAGAAATTGTTAACCATATAGAATATTAAAATGCCATTAAATATGTTATATATAAGCCTATTAAGCAAGACTAAACCATTTATATCCATGATTATGAATGACATACTAAAAAGGAGTTAAATGATGAAATAACTGAATTAAGTAATACCTTACTTCTGGTTCTATTATTGATTTGTTTCTTTTTATGATTATTGTGATATTTAACTAAATTGTATTGATACTTTGGCAATATTGTTTTTACAAACTGTTATGCCAGTAAAGAATCTCTGAACTGAGAGAAAGCAAGAGAGGCAAGAAATGTATGAGAGAGAGAGAGAGAGATGCTTCGAAGAGGAGGGAGGGATTTAGAAAGAAGGAGAGGGAGCTAAGAGGATGGGGGGGGGGGGGGGTGCTTTTAGTTCAGCAGGGTGAACTAACAAAGGGACTCATCACACAGAGCCAAACATTTGGACTTAACTGACTCAGCAAAGGGACACTGAAAGACTCGTGTGCAGGATGGTCTGCACTGCTTATTGGTGAGACAATCTACCAGAGGACACGGACTCCACACTAGGAAATTCAGCGGATTTCCCTGTCTTTGTGAGTCTCTCATCAAAGCTTCAAGGTTAGCAAGGTTTAACGTGAGGGGCGAGCAGTAAGCCAGAGGAAGGCTGGGGAGCTTCCAGGCTCTGTCTTAAGCCAGTGTCAGCTACAATCGGAGGGCATGTTGCACATTCCCAGACAGGAGAGCCTGTTCACTTTCTGTGCTCTGAATCAGTGAGATGTGAAGTTTGGGAGCAGTTTCCTACATGGATCACATTCATCAGCCACTATGTGGGAAACTTAGGATTAGTGAAACAGATTGGTTGATGAAATCGGAAAAAATAAAGCTCCAAGGAATTAAAATGGAACTATATGTTGCATGTGTTATTCAGTATTTAGTTTTATTATTAGTGTTACCGTGTTATTCCTTTAAGGAAAATTTTACATTAAGTTTCTTTTTTTTGGTGAGGAACTATAACACTAAGGGAACTAGCAAATAAATAAATAAATATAAAAGAAGAAGGATTTACTTTACCCTGGCCTTTCCCTTTATAATGTAAAATCCCCCCTCTATTAATCTAATAATCCTTTCCCTTATTAATTTCACGTTAGCTTTGTGGTCAGGTTACAAAACACAAGTTTAGATAGATCAGACACATGGCAATCATCATTGCACTGATCAGCATGAGTCACCTGCCAAATGGAAAGCTAAAAAAAGGTCTTAGAAAAATCACTTACACTATGGCTATATTGTTGCTATTTACAGGAATAGAATATTTAATATAATTTTTTTCTCTTACTAATTTGAAAACAATTGAAACACAAAGTTAGAAGCACACGTGGTTTTATGCTATAATAATATTGAAATACTTTCTAAAATAATATTTTATAGCATAATAATTGGAACTGAGGGGCTCAAAACTGTAAAAACTGACACCCCCAAGTTCATTATTTTTACAGAGGTATGTTTTATTGTTAAGCTAATTGCAGCAGGCATGTGCATCATTTTATCAAAATAAATATTTACATTTCCATATTTACCATTCATTATGGTATTTAAGACAGAAGCAAAGGAAAAAGGAATTTGAGATAGTTTGTGGATTGATGTATCAATAAAATGTTACTAATAATCAAACCCTAGAAAAATAAAGCAGTCATCATCTTTGTAAGAGCCTGTTTCAGAGTGATTTTAACAATAAACATTCCATAACTTTTCAAGGGTTTCTGCCAGTGTATTAAAGCTAGAAACTAACCAGCCCTAAGTTCTCCCTCCACCATGCCTGAGCACTGGGGATTTTTTAAATGTAATTTATTTTAAATGTAAAAGCTAATGTAATACTTATTAGCCTTCAATGGCTGATGGCTCTACATATAAAAACAGCTTGAATACACCTGTTAAGGTACTGTGTTCATTTGCTGTTAGATCAGAAAATGTATTTTATTGGCCTGTGTGTGTGTGTGTGTGTGTGTGTGTGTGTGTGTGTGTGTGTGTGTGTGTGTGTGTGTGTGTGTGTGTGTGTGTGTGTGTGTGTGTGTGTGTGTTTTACATCTATAAAAATAACCCATATTCAACTGTTATATTAACTAATGTATCTTGTTGTTGTTCAGCTGCATGGTTCATCTACACTGTTACCTAAGTTATCTTACTAGGTTACTGTTTCCATTTTTACACATATGCACAAATTAAACAAATATGTAGGACCGCTTATTTGCATTTGTGCAATATTTCTAAAATTAGAAACATCCTTTCTCAGAGTGATGCTGAAAAGCTAATTCATGCATTTATTACTTCTAGGCTGGACTATTGTAATTCATTATTATCAGGCTGTCCTAAAAGCTCCCTGAAAAGCCTTCAGCTGATCCAAAATGCTGCAGCTAGAGTACTGACAGGGACTAGAAAGAGAGAGCAGATTTCTCCCATATTGGCTTCTCTTCATTGGCTCCCTGTTAAATCTAGAATAGAATTTAAAATCCTTCTCCTCACCTACAAGGTCTTGAATAATCAGGCCCCATCTTATCTCAAAGACCTCATAGTACCATATCACCCCAACAGAGCACTTCTCTCTCAGACTGCTGGCTTACTTGTGGTTCTTAGGATACTTAAGAGTAAAATGGGACAGTGTTTATAAACCACTCTGCATTTAATTAAGTGAAGAAGAACTTTATTCAACCACAGAGGGACATTCATGTGTCTGCTATTTGTATGAGAATTGAAGAGCCTGATGGCTGTGGGTACGAATGAGTTTCTGTATCATTCCATTTCACCATGGAGAAAGGAGTCTTCCAGTACTGATGTTTTTTTTCCATAAAGATGTTATAAATTGGGTGATCAGAGTTGTTCAGGATGGCTTCTGTGGTGGTAACTGGTTACATGCCAAGTGGTAAGACAGTAGCTCTGTAAGCTTCTTTGACAGATCAACGGTTTTATTTCCTCTGTTAGGACAGCAACACACTGTGAATCCTGTCAGGTGGGAGGAGAGAGAAACATGACTGAAACCTCCTGAAATTATGAAGACTTCTAGAAAATGTGCTTTAGCTGGTAGCAGCAAAGTCTGGTGCCTCTGATATTTACTCATCTTTAATTTTCTTGTATTTTTAGATTTTTTTTTGTGAAGTACTGATGGATATGTCTGTGGGGAGACGAGTTTACTTAAGAGAAGAGCTGTTTTTTTTTCATTCAAACTGAGCAAATATAGAAGATGTCACACTATTCCAGCTTAGAGAAAGAGGTGTTTTCATGTTTGCTGTGCTGCTGTAAAGCTGAAGGCTTGGAACTCGAGACATAAGTCCTTTCTGCCAACAGTCATCATGGGAACTGTCCACTCTCTGCCCCCAAAAAAGTGATGAGCTGGAGATATTGGTGAAGACTCAGAAAGCATACCTCACGTGCAGTCTCATGTGTTTTACTGAAACATGTTTGAATCAAAACATCTCAGAGTCTAATGTAGATCTACCTGTTTCACCCTCATACAGTCAGACAGAGATGGTAAAGCCAGAGGCAAGAAAAAAGGTGAGGGTCTGGCTTTATTTGTGACCCAGAGATGGTGTGATCCTGCACTGTCAAGGACAAGATGCACTGCTCTGATACTGAATTGTTGGTAGTTTGTATGGGACCATATTATGTACCAAGAGAGTACCAAGAGCTCGTGTATGTTCCACCCGAGGCAACATCCAAAGATCCACATGATGTTCTCAATGAAATTGTTGCTAGGATACAGACTAATACTGTTCTACTAAATAACCAATAGTCAGAGATGGGAAGTAATGAAGTATTTGTACTTAAGTAGAACTTTCAAGTATCTGTACTTTACCTGAGTATTTATTTTTGGACAAGTATTTACTTTTATTGCCTACATTTTTACATGAATATCTGAACTTTCTACTGCTTATATTTTCATAACAGGCTTGTTACTTTACATTTAACATGTCTGAAGGAAGTTTTTATTTCCCATCACTACGCCTTTAAACATCAGACTGAACTGAGCCTAAATGGAGTAACAATAACACATAAGGCACAGTCATACTGGCGTATCTTTCCCCAGGGCTGATCTTATTCAAAGACTTGAAAGTGGCAGAACCATATAATTTATGCCTCATTTATAGCTCCTGCAGTTAGTTACATAGTGTGTCTGCTAGCTAAAGGTACAGCTGCTGTATTTCCAGGGAGAGAAAAGAATGAGAGAGAGGTTCACTCCGAGATGGAGAAAGATGTAGGAAAGAGGACAGGAGAGGAAGAAGAGAGGTTACATTTAAAGGAAAGGACATCTGACATCATTGACATCGGATAACCTGGAAGTTTAAAGCTTACATTTTTTAAATCAGATCTTTTATCTGTACCATAATCTGAAGTTATGTTTTTCATATGTCCTGTAAAACAAACTGAGGTATGTTAACTTTGTGCAACAAAGGCTGCATGAAAATACTGCAGTTTAGTGCAGGATAAATGGGTTAGTTTACTGTACTGTGGTGATGTTACAGTGAAGCTTTGTGTTGGGACTAGTGCACATGGCCGTGGTGTTCATGGTCATTGTTAGTGTAGCAGAATGGATTCCAATTGGTTGGCTGCTATGACTGGGCGGTCATGGTATATAAGGGCGGCGTGTAACACCATATGGTGATCTTGCCCTCGGTGATGCACACGCTTCCGGGTTTTCATGCACGTTTCTCCTGGCTGCAGCAAAGTACGCTGGTGATAACCTCGTAGCTCTCCCTCCATAAGCTTCGGGTATGGTATGACTCCTTCTCTTATTGTAACGCGATTTTAATCCTGTAGCTTATTTGCCTTTTAATTTGTAGGTAGTGGCTGGGGAAGCCCTATACCGGCCAATTTGGTCCCTGCAGGCATTGATTGACTGGTAGGTAATTTCGGGGGTTTCTGTTTATATTCAATATCTTTGCCAGTCATTTTAATATTTATTGTGTCGTAGGGTGCTTGGGCCTGGGTCGGCGGCGTGTTGATTTCCACGGCGCCGCCATTGCTTCTGCAGGATAAAGCTACAGTGTGCTGCTGTTTTGCCTTTTCCCATTTTTTTCATATACAAGTGTTTTATGCCCGCTGCCTTGTTTTATTATTGGTGCGATCCCTTCGATGTTGTGCCGGCAGGAAGAGGCGCAGAGGAGAATTTTAGCACTATTGTTATGCGCAGGCGTGCTTTTATTTTGTTTTATTACACGCCTGCCGGTTTGTAAGGTCAGCGGGTTGTGGGGATTTTATTTGAGAACCGGGGTTTTATTAATGTGCGTGTGTGGTGAGTCATTTCTCACCCATACTGTTTTATTGTTTGAAGACTTGTTTTTATTTCGTTGATGAGTGTCTTTCTTATTAAAGTTGATTTAAAATTGTAATTTGTTTTATTTCTTTTATTTAGGAGCTGACGGCTGCCGTGATCACGTCTGGGTGCCCCCCTGGTGGCGGGATCTATTTTGTGTGCCGTGACTGATTGTCTAAAACTTCGTGTGGCACTTAGGTTTTGTGTGTGCGTGTGCTGGTGACGGGTATTAAGATTCACGTGTGCAGTGGTGATATTCAGCCCCTTCCTCCAGCACCTCATTTGACACGGGTAAGCTGCAGCTCCCAGTTCATTTTTCTATATTTTTTTTTATGCGATCGTTGTTTTACTGTTTCTTAAGAATAAAATATATTATTTTGTTTTGTATCTTACAACGTCTCTGTCATAAGTGAAACGAACCTGAGTGTCCTTCTTGTGTTGGTGAATTTGGTGTCTGTAGAAGGAATATTTCCCTGGGTGGAATTCCCAGGGTGGCGTTGTCGGTTTCTTTTTTTTGTTTTATGCAAATTACTCAAATCTTCAATAAGCAGATTCGCTGTTACTGTCCTTTGCACATTTTGAAATACAGATCGATCCACCTTACCATCGCCACATTAGGTTACATCAAGTGTAGCAGAGATGAGTTTGAATCTAAGCTGATTATACTTAGATTCATTTGAGTGATTACCATTCTTTTTCCCATGCTGAGCCACTACAACCGATGTTAGGAAACCCCCACCTGCTGAATCCCAGGATTCAGGTAATGAGGCAGAGTCATCTTCTACAATGTAGGTTTTTCCCTTGTACTTGAGTAATGAAGTTGAATCAGTACTTCAACTTTTACCAGAATATTTTTTAACACAAATATCTGTACTTCAACTTAAGTACAGAATGTCTGTATGTTTGCCACCTCTGCTCATAGATGTCCACTTATGTCCAGCAATTACTGATTATGCTAGACGAGATAATTCTTTCCCACGTGGAAACAGCATCAACCATACTTGGGTGTCCATTTGTGGTCATTGTTAGGTTATATCAAGTGTAGCAGAGATGAGTTAGAATCTAAGCTGTTAATGGCAAAATCTAACCAAACCATTTTCATAGCATTATCAAATTACAAATATAAGTAAAAGCGATGAGAGGGCCCTCTCACCCGGGCGCATGTCAAGCCATGGTGCGGTTGAGCTGTGCTACAGTTCATGGTTACTGTGGTCTGGAGCATCACGGGGCCACCTGAATGTTTTTAGCCCGGTAGGTTACATGGATGTTGTGTCATTCAGCTACTGAATGTTTCTTACACCCACTAGGTGGCATTTGCAAGTGTCCACTAATTACATGTCATGCTGATGTATATAATGCTTGCACCCAACAAGGAAAATTTCATGGTCACGAGATGATGATTATCAGTCTACTGCTGAATGCCCACTAGGTGGTGTTATGAGTGTGATCCAGAGTTGGTACATAGATGTGTTCAGATTCTTACCTTTATGAAGCGTGTGAAGTCTAGGACAGATAGGACTGTTTATATTTGAAATGTGACAATTTGGTGTTCTGTGGCGAATGATCGAAATTCAGCAAGCCACCACAAACACACCCTCTGATGGAAACCCAAAAGGTTCATAATTTAACATCATCAAATTCTATAGATTGAACTCATCAAATATCATGGTCTGATGAAATCTATAGGAGGAGTTAGTTAAAATATAAGGCCTGAAATTGGAAATAAATGTTTAACACTGTTTAATATTCTACAAAAGCTAACATTTGCAACATTTACTGGCCCACTTGAGTAGATGATGTTGAGTGAGTTTGTTCTCAGTGGGTTGAATGCCCTAGGACGAGAAAGCCTGAAAATGACAAGAAATAGCAGAAAAGTCACACCTTAAATTCAAAAAGACTTCATGTTGGGTTTTTTTTTTTGCATGGCTACAAGAGACAAGGGGGTGGCTGTAGCTCAGGAGGTAGAGCAGGTCACCCACCGATCAGAACGTCAGCGGTTCGAATCCTGGCTACTTCAGGCTGCATGCCAATGTATCCTTGGGCAAGATACTTAACTCTAAGTTGCTCTCCGGCACAAATGTTGGAGTGTGAATGTTAGGTAATAAAAAGTACTTACATAATCATGGAAGTGCTTGTGTGAATGGGGTAAATGTAAACATGTTGTATAAGTGCTTTGAGTGCTCAGAAAGAGTAGAAAACCCCTATATAAGAACTAGACCATTTACTTTTTTTTTTTTTTTTTTTTTTTTTTTTTTTTTGCACATCTCAGGATGTTACAGGAGCCTGCAAAATTTCAGATACACTGGTGAAATGTAGCCCCAGGGCTGATGTTTTGAATTTTCTGGAGCTTGCCATTGAAAAAAGCCCGAAATCATAGCATTGCTAAAGCAACACTGTTTAATATTCTACAAAACCTTTACCAATTTTTATCTAGATCATGTTGAGCAATTTTGGTCCCTAGGACAAGTTAGTTGAAATACGAGGTCTGAAAATGTTGAAAAATGCTGCAAAAATTACACGTTAATTCAAAATGGCTGACTTCCTCTTGGGTTTTAGGTCTGACTCCAAGACGGTTTTTTGCACATCTCAGGAGCAAAAATGAACCTGCAAAATTTCAGATACCCAGATGAAACCTAGCTCTGTGGAGCCATTTTGCCATATTCAATGATCAAAGGAATTGAACCCGAAAGCATTCATCACGACAGAGGTGTGTGCCAAATTTCATGACTTTTTGAGCTTTCCAAACCCCTCATCAAGCACTTCCTGTTTCATGGCGAATTGGTTTGCCACCAGGGTGCATCATTAAACAAAACCTCACAACTGACACACTGAATCATCATCAAGGTCTGATGTTTGTTCAGACCACTTTTGAGGTGGATGGGGTTAAACTAGAAGGATTAGTACATCAACATGTAAAACATATTTCCAGTTCCCACTTATTGGTGCTCTAACAACTCATGACTATTGGCATATCAATGTGTTCAGGGTGGGACTCTTATGAAATCAGTGAAGTTTGGTGCAAATTGGAAAATGTGTGTTTGACATAGAGCAATTTCATGCTTCATAGTGTAGTATCTGATGCACTGCATACAGTATCCGAAATTCCATATATGGTTTTTGTCACTCCAAGGGATATTAGATGTAGGACCCCTTCGCCTGAGTTGAGAAGCCCCTCAGTTTTAGCCAAATAAGGGAAAAGCAAACACATACCAAGGCTCTCATTTCTCTGGGACTGGCTGGAGCCGGTCCTATATATATATCATGTGATAGAAACTAGATGTTCTATACTATATAAACTGTTACTCACTGTAAGTCGAGAGAAGACATTTGGAGGTCCTTCTCCCAAATACAACCAGGAGTGATCGGTATGATACTGTTCTTTCTTGTAATGTATCTATGTTATTCAAAGAGACTGTGTCAGCAGAGAATTTCTTCAACACATCTACACAGCATCACTATCAAGACACACCAATAGCAAAACAATCAAAATCTGCCATTCTGCCAGGGCCACGCCCTTTAACGAAAACTCAGTTTTCAAAACCTTGTCACACCAACTCCTTAAGACTTTCCCAACCAAATTTGGAATGGATTGGATCAACCACCCTGAAGCTGCACCTCAATATGTAAAACATGAGATTTCCTGTTTCCACTAGGTGGTGATGTGAATATCATTAAATACTGTCATAGATGTGTTGGGGCAGACCCTTATCCTACTGGAAAAGTTTGAAAGTCCAGAGAGTCAATGAGAATTTCATTCACCCATACACTGGAAGATGGGTTGATGAGTGGAAGAGTGTATCCCGTGGTGTCTTTGTCTTTGTCTGCTTGTGTGCATGCATGCATGTGTGTGTGTAGGTGCATGCGTGCATGCATGCGTGAATGGCTGGTCCTGGGTCTGGGGCTTGCTCTGCCTCATGCCCCGGAGGTGGGCACTCAGTGGTTCCGGGATGCAGGGCTGGGGGTTTTGGCATGGCTGTTGGTCTGCTCCCTCGGGGGTTGTGGTTTGGGTGGGGGTGGGCTGCTTCTGCGTGTGGGGGGGGGCTCTGCTTGGTGTTGGCCTGGGGTGTGCCTGGGGTCCGGGGGCCCTCCCCCAGCTCGTGCAGGGGTGGCCGGCCTCTGGTGGGGGCAGCTGCCCATCGTCGCTGGTTCTCTGGGGCCCTTGCCCTTTGGCCGTGGGGTGCCCTGCTGGGGCCGCCCTCTTCCTCCTCTTGGGTTGGGTGTGCGGTTGTCATCGAGATGTGTGGTCTCGGGTCTTCAGTGTCTGTCTATGGCTATCTTTGGCTCTGGGGGTTGTTGTTGTGGCTTCTCACTCTCCTTGCCAAGTACATTTCATGACAAACACACACATTCCTGGTCTCTTCCTCATTTCATAGTGTCATTTTTACTGGGGTGTGATGAAATTCTATGTGTGTTTGCTTCAGATGTACTGCAGTTCAGTCTTTGAGAGATCCCATATAAAAAGTAATCATTACATTTTCTTTGAGCTTCTTTCAGAACTGTGTGTTCACATGGTTTTTCAATCCTTCCACTCTAAGGAGTAGCTAAGGCTGTAGGGACTGTGGGGGCTGAAGGCCTAAAAAATAAATTTTAGACCAGACCATAAATAAACAAATATTTTCAGTACAATTGTTTTTGCCATTGTGAAGGAAGTGTTGGTGGTAGATGGAAGTGAGTGTAATACAACTGGCAGGGAGAGCTGATGTGTGGCTCCAACTGGGGCAGCCTGCCTCGTTCCACCTTAGGGGAGCAATGATGACTGCTGGGCTTTCCAGTCCTTCCTTTGCATGCGCTGTTCACTCATTTTCTACACTCGAGTGATTTATTGTCTTTGTTCAGCATTCAGCAATTAATGTAAAATACAATTGTCAAGATTGCAGAAAGTAAATCAAAGTGTGTGTAAATGATAAATGGACTGGTTCTTGTATTGCACTTTTCTACCCTACTTTGAGCTCTCAAAGTGCTTCATACAACATGCCTCATTCACCCGCTGACACATTCATACAAGCACTTCCTTCTACTACTAAGTGCTTTCTATCTCACATTCACACACATCTGGGAACACACTGAGACACTGTAATGTCTTCAGTTTTACGGAGCCATAGCTGATCCTTCAGTCCCGGACTCGGCTGTGGGCCTCTCCTCTCCATTATCCAGGGCAAGCGCAGGGGAGGTGGAGTTTGCATAATGACTAATAAATGGTGGCGTGTGGATGTACAAACATTGTTGATGGTGATCTCCTGATCTTGAACACCTCATGATCAAATTCAGAATGGCATTTGAACTGCCAGCCATCTACAGACAGCACTGTAGGAGGACGGCCCAACGGATCCTCTCTGATGGCAGCCACCCCAGCCTCTTACTGTTCAGGCTCCTGCCGTCAGGCAGACGATACAGGAACATCCAGACCCACATCAGCAGATTCAGGGACTGTTTCTACCCAGAAGCAATCAGGTTACTGAACTGCTGAAACTCAACTGGACAATGTGCACACAATAGTATATATATACAGTGAACCCTCGTTTATTGCTGGGGTTACGTTCCAAAAATAACCCACGATAGGCGAAATCCGCGAAGTAGTCAGCTTTATTTTTTACAATTATTATACAGTACTATAGAAGGAAACCAAAGATCAAAACCTGTTTTCAAGCCGAACACATTCTGTGCTGGACAGAGACGAGGGATGGAGGAGATTGATTGACAGCCAATCAGGACGCAGAACACCATGCGCGTTCATACACTTTAAAAAAAAAAAAAAAAAAAAAAAAAAAAAAAAGCATAAAAAAACTGCACTAAAAAAATGAAGCGGTGAAGCGCGTTATAATGAGGGTTCACTCTATACATTTCATATCATTGCATGCAGTGCACACGTACACACCATCACCTTACACTACAGCTGACAGTATCTTATTTTAGTTTATGTGTATTCACACAGGTGTTGTCCATAAAATTAGAATATCATGAAAAAGTTGGTTTATTTCAGTAATTCCATTCAAAAAGTGAACCTTGTATATTATATTCATTCATTACACACAGACTGATACATTCAAATGTTTATTTCTTTTAATTTTGATGATTATAACTGACAACTAATGAAAACCCCAAATTCAGTATCTCAGAAAATTAGAATATTGTGAAAAGGTTCAATATTGAAGACACCTGGTTCCACACTCTAATTCAATTCAATTCAATTCAATTTTATTTATATAGCGCCAAATCACAACAAACAGTCACCTCAAGGTGCTTTGTATTGTGGGTAAAGACCCTACAATAATACAGAGAAAACCCAACAGTCAAAACGACCCCCTATGAGCAGCACTTGGTGACAGTGGGAAGGAAAAACTCCCTTTTAACAGGAAGAAACCTCCAGCAGAACCAGGCTCAGGGAGGGGGGGGTCATCTGCTGTGACTGGTTGGGCTGAGGGGAGAGAGACAGAGATTAATAACAATTAATGATTAAATGATTAAAGCGGAGTATAAACAAAGTAAATAAGGTGAATGAAAAGAAACAGTCTAATTATGTGAACCTCCCAGCAGCCTAGACCTATAGCAGCATAACTAAGGGAGGGTTCAGGGTCACCTGATCCAGCCCTAACTATAAGCTTTATCATAAAGGAAAGTTTTAAGCCTAATCCTAAAAATAGAGAGGGTGTCTGTCTCCTGAATCCAAGCTGGGAGCTGGTTCCACAGAAGAGGGGCCTGAAAGCTGAAGGCTCTGCCTCCCATTCTACTCTTAAGTATCCTAGGAACCACAAGTAAGCCAGCAGTCTGAGAGTGAAGTGCTCTGTTGGGGTGATATGGTACTATGAGGTCTTTGAGATAAGATGGGGCCTGATTATTCAGACCTTGTATGTGAGGAGAAGGATTTTAAATTCTATTCTAGATTTAACAGGGAGCCAATGAAGAGAAGCCAATATGGGAGAAATCTGCTCTCTCTTTCTAGTCCCTGTCAGTACTCTAGCTGCAGCATTTTGGATCAGCTGAAGGCT
>CM024208.1:37019921-37051937 GCA_013435755.1 Amphilophus citrinellus | reverse complement strand
GTTAAACTTCATGGAAATTCTTCATAATTATTAAAAAGTATTGGTATCAGTATCGGTGATAATGGCCCTGTGTTTACTTGGCATAGGATCGATACCAAATCTTGAAGTGTCGCACACAACTACACTGAGCAGCATACACAAGGAGTGATTGACAGTGCTAAGACCCTCCTCCTGGCTCTGATTGGTTGTTTTTGACTGGGAGCGGTTCAGGGAGGAGGTGGAGGAGCTCCATTTTTTTCGCAGATTATCAGTCTCATACTGACGTGACAGTTTTAACAAATATGTAAAAACCAGATTTTTTATAAAAGTTACATCCTGCAGCTTTAATCTGTATAAGATTAAAGGCTTTAGTTCTTACTGTCGATGAGTGTTTGCCATTTTTTCAGTTTTACACATTTAACTATGTGGTTTTGAAAAAGCACCCATTTTTACAAAGATTGTTGGTTTAAAAACAACACAACTTTATGTATTGTTTATGAAAGGAAGAGAAAAGTTAAGACTATTGTGATGAACTATGAATAATTGTTTTACATTCTGTGATAAATGATGGAAGTCACCCAGGAGGATTAAATAATGATGGTTATATTTATTTGAGCTGTGAGTGTTTAATATCAGGATGATTTTATGGGAATGTGGATCTTTCTGATCAATTTGAGAAGTGATTTTGATCATGTTTCACATTTTATTGGGTCATGTAGCGTCAGGCACTGGTCTTGGTCTTGTCTCGGTCTCGCCCTCCCTCGGTCTTGGTCTCGACTGGTCTTGGGCCCTAAAAGTCTTGGTCTTGTCTCGGTCTCAGGTTAGGTGGTCTTGACTACAACACTAGATACTGGACAGACCTGGCGCACCTAAACGTATTGTGAGGGTGTGCTGGGAACGTCTGGCAGAGGCCCCAGTACAGGAGATCTTCAACTCCCACCTCCGGCAGAACTTCGACAGCATTCTGAGGGAGGCTGAGGACATTGAGCCCGAATGGACCATGTTCTGCACCTCCATTGTTGAGGCTGCTGCTCAGAGCTGTGGCTGCACGGTGGTTGGTGCCTGTCGTTGTCGTAATCCTCGAAGCAGATGGTGGTCACCGAAGGTGAAGGGAGCCATCAAACTGAAGAAGGAGTCTTATCAGGCTCGGTTAGCCTGTGGGACTCCGGAGGCAGTTGAGGGTACTGACAGGCCAAGCGGAACGCAGCTTGGGCAGTGGCCGAAGCAAACCTCGTGTGTGGGAGCAGCCTCTGCACCATACCTCTACAGGCAGGCATCTTGCCTTCCAGCATTGTCTGAGGAAGTCAGACTAGGTATTGATTCCTCTCCTTCTTCTGCTCAAAGGCTTCCTCCATCCACTCTTGACACAGCATGGTGAGCTCTGGTGTGATAATGTTCACTGTTGCCACTGACACCAAGACGATGTCAGGTCTGAGGGTGATCTTGGCGACATGCTGGGAAAATTTGAGTTGTCTGCCGAGGCACCTTAGTGTCTCATTCCCACTGCTGCTGGATCTCTTCTCATCAGCTGCTCTCACCTGGTTCAGAACTAGGTTAATTCAATTCATTGTTATGTTTACAGTCCAAATCACAAGAACATCTCAAGGTGCTTTATATTGTAGGGTAAAGACCCTACAATACTACAAAGAAAACCCCAACAGTCAGATGATCCCCAACGAGCAAGCACTTGGTGACATGGGATGGAAAAACTCTCTTTTTTTAATAAGCTATATTTATTAAGGCTCTCAGAGTAAATACATACACATTTGTTAGTTATAACATATATAGAGAAATGCCGTCTTTTCTTTTTTTTTTTTTCCTCATAACATGAACACTTTCAACAGAACAGGTAATCACACAGCAGGTCACCCACTATCCAACAAGCATTAAAAAATGGTGAAGGTGGTAATCTGCCTCTTCCACTACTGCTTTCAGTTTGCAGGTTCTTCCATAGAGGGCATTGTTACTCAAGCTCCTTGGTAGGCCCAGCTATCTCCATGTGGTGGTTTCTTTCCAGGTCTGTGATCTCATAAATGTACAAGTTTTATGCACATATCCAGGATTCATTTTTCTTACCTAAATCTGTTCACATACAGTACATTTAAAACTGTGTCAGACCTCACAAAGGAATAAATGATGACATGGAAACAAATGTCTTTAAATATAATAAGAAAAATAAGGTGTAAACAACCAGGTTCACCAATACAAAGACCAATCAAAACAGAAGACCAATAAGATCCTGATATTTCATACACAAGAGTAATCAACTTTAAACCCTGTATATTAAACAACATCTAATATATTGATATCCAATATAGAGATATTTTTTCTCATCTTGTGCTGACAGATTATGTGACCCCAGTTTTCCAACTACTTTTTTGGTCTTTTTTTCCCTACCCATCGGCACTCCTGAGAAAACAATTGATGAAATGGGAAGATGTGTTTCCTCTGGTTACAGATACTGTTTCAGGTTTCTTTTTAAACCTATCAGCATCAACTGCCATGGCAACAGTGATAGTGACAGTGATAGGTACTGACCTGTCAAGCCCCACCAATGCATGTATATCTCCTGTAATTTGGTCAATGGTGAAGATGGACCCAGCTCCTTCACCTGAGAGTGTATATTTCACTGCACTGTCTCCATGATCCATGTCTGTGTGGAGCTGCAGAGGAAACAAACAGGAAGGCATGTGACTCCCCAGTGTGATGTGTGTTAATTTGTCTCAAACTGTGAAAACAATCAGTCATGATACAACACTGTTTCCTTCTGAGCTTTGCTTTATTTATTTATTTGTATTTATTAAGTAATGTGTGAAGTAATGTATACAACAAATACTATGATGTTTTTACTACTTAATGTTGATTTTGTATTTAGTTAATATGTCTTTACATGGGTGCAGATGGCAGTTACAAGAACCACCACCAGCCACACAATTACTGTTCAAAAGGTAGCTAATAAGTCTGAAGAAGCTAACCATACAGCTGAAGTCTCATGACAGCAAACTATATAACTAGTGTTGTAGTACTCGAGACCAGTCTTGGCCTCAAGACCACTTTTTGATGTCTCGGTCTTGTTTCGGTCTCAGTCACCGAGCACTCGGGATTTTATTTCAAGACCATTCAAGACCACAACTGTGGAAATATCAGTAAATTGCCAGAATATATTTATTTGTTCACATCCTTGCTTTTATTGGATGCAGTGCTCCCAGTGCCAACTGCAGAAATACACAGCTCAGTCAGAAACAACCAATCAGAGCCAGGAGGAGGGTCTTAGCATCATCAATCATTCTTGTGTACAAGCTGCTCACACTCTCCCCCTTGCTCTCTGGTATGTTACAGCTTGTCCCAGACAGTAGAGCCTGTCATGAAGATGATGGCAGAAAAACAGTTTTCCTGGAACAGTAAGTTTTTTCTCCGCCATTAGTACATTGAGCAGCATGTACACTAGGAGTGATTGACAGTGCTAAGACCCTCTTCCTGGCTCTGATTGGTTGTTTTTGACCAGAAACGATGTGTTTCTACAGATAGACTAGAATAGGATGCCTTTATTGTCATTATACAGAATGTATAATGAGATTGGAGGGCCACTCCTGCTCAGTGCCACACTGTAGAAAGTCACAGTTCCTAAAAATATAAAATAAACAGAATATATAAAAATATATATACACTGTAAAAAATAAAATAAGTGTATACTGTTGGAATATGATATATGCTACATACATTTACTTACGTACGTTTACTTCCCCGAGAAATTTGTCTGGAAAATAACATAACTGATTAAAAATACAGAAGCTTATAATGTTCTGTGTCATCAGGAACTTTGTGTTCTGACTGTACAATGAGCCACACTGATGAAGACTAAACAATGATAGATATGGAGACTTTGAGGTCACCCTGTTGTTGAAATTCTCTGTTTTCCACATTCTGTTTTGTAAATGATGTAATCAAGACTGATATGCTGTGACTATATGACAACTGTAACTTGAATTAGAAAGCGCCAGTACTTCATGCCATCTCACACGAGTATGGTATGCAGTTCTGACCCGGATTAATCTGTAAACTGTTTGAAAATGGCTTTATTAAATTTAATATTTGGACTCCTTATTCCATTTGTTTGTATGCCATTCCTGTTCGAGAAACGAACACGCAGAAACCTAAAGGCTTAAACAGCAACAGCACACACACTCTTATTATTTTAAATTCCTTCAATTGGTGACCCCGACGTGATCGAACAGGAATGTTTTTGATTTTCAGATGTTTTTATTTGTTTCTTGAGTTTCTTGGAAATAAGGAGTGAATTTGGCCACCGATAATCGCCGCTTCAAGGTTCCTCGTGACAGTACTGACTTCCAGACTCTATCAGTGACCAGGAGATCTCCACCTAAAGGTTGGCAGAGACCTTTTCTAAATATCTGCATATTGAATTATAATGGTCAAATTATAATGGTCACTGGTGGTATGACAGGAGGAAGGTGTAATTCGAGCCATTTCACACAGGTATAAGGGTTTAATAGAAAAAAAAAGAGTTTAAAAGAGTTAAAGAAAAGAGTGAAAAGAATAAAAGAGTTTAAAAAAGTAAAGAAATATAGGCAAAATGAGTCGGACGGTGTTGAGCCCATGGGCCGTCTGGCCAGCGGACCGAACGAGTGCCCTTTTCAGGGGGTTTTTAGGTGTAGAGGGTCTTTGGTTTTTCTGAAGTGAACTGGCCATCTGCTTTTTACCAATGTCCTCCCGGTATAGAGAGGTTGGTATAGCGCGTAAAGACATAGCACTCCTGATAGAAGTTGACAAGAGTAACAGCTTATGGTTATATGGTTCTTTGATAGGAATCTTCACTTCAGAAATCCATAAAAGCAACTAAAACCCTTTAAAAGCCTCAAGAAAATTTTATAATAAAACATAAAAGAGAATAAAGAAAAAGTAAAAGAATACAGAGAAATGAAGAAATAAAGAGATAAAGAGAAAAAAGAGTTTTGTAATAAAAATAAAAATCCTAAAAAAAGAAAAAATATAAATGGTACCTTGTTAATATTGTTTTTGTTGTTGCAGTTTGGACTGACTGACTGACAAAATGACTGATGACACTGGGTGTAGAAAAGGGGCTCCAATTAAAAAGAGGGTGAAACTTTAAAATAACTGGTGATGTAAAATTATTTTAGTGTAAACTTCCAAGCACAGATATTAAGCTGAAAGCTAAGTTTAAAGGAGAAATCTCTCCATCCTAATCAGGTAAAAGTTGATCTTTGGGTCAAAAACTTTGACTCACCCACCTGAGGTAAGCAATCCCAAAATTAGGTCACTTGGGAAAGAAAAATCTATAACAATAATGAATTTTGAAAAAACTGATTGATGCTTGAATATGTGTCTGTGTGTGTAAGGAGGCCTCCACATGTCTGTCTGTGTGACTGAGTACTGTTGTGTATTTGTATTGTCATGTGTGTTTCAGAGAGAAATAGGAAATAAGGACAAAATATTTTGAGGTGAATTTCTTTGCAAAGTATGGGGTCATTTGTTGTTTAAAAAGGAACACAGTTTAGAGGAATGGGACAATTTCCACTGGTCAATATTAGCTGTAATGCCATAGCTGTGTGTGTGTGTGCATTTTTATCTCAAGGATGTGTGTGCGCGTGAATCTAAGTGAGAGTCAGAGAGACAGAAGTCGTGCGTGTGGATGACAGTTATAGCTCTAAGTTTTTTCTCTTCTTTTTCTTTTCTTTAATTTGGACTGATATGGTTGTTGTATAAGGTGTGCTGGTCAAAAATTCTCGGAAGGAAGGTATAGCTTCCGATACATATGAGAGATAAGCCAACCACAGATGGATAAAAAGACAAAAAACTTTAAAAATCACAGAAAAAAAAGGGAGTCAGGAGCCAGCATAATAGATGCCTTGAAACTCCCAGGTTGAAGTATTTTTTTGCAAATTATTAGAGGTCATTTTTCCAGAAGATTGTTGTTAAACTTTAAGAAAAGTCTACATGAGAAACTCAGTTTTAGTGAAACCTTCAAAAGAAACGTTAGAAAAAAACAGTGCATGCAAATACTTTGTGAAACAGCTGAATCTGAGACCCAAAACAAAGTGCCAAACTTTGAGCTGCCGCTCTGCTACAAAGCAAAATATAGAGAACTAAAAAAAAAAAAAAAAAAAAATTATTTGTTTGCCCATGCAACATAAAATACAAGTTACTCATTTACTCTTTTGTGCATTTACATCTTCCAAGATGGCGCCGCAGATGGCGACACTGGTTAGGAGCTCCGTAGTGCTTTGTTTGTTTTTGTTTGTTTGTTATGGCACGTGTGATCCAAACACACTCCAATACAGTGCAGAAGATCTGCGGAACATTAGGCAGCTCATGCCACCGGGTATATTTCCTGATTTTTCATTTTCGGACAGTTTTTTGGACATTTTGGTCAGCGGAGCGGCTGCGCTCCTGAGCAGACGCAGGCGGATGCACAGATGTGGGAAGCGTGCTGGAGCGCTCGTCAAACTCCGACAGCGCGGACTTCGCACACCGCTACCCAGCATCCATATGACAAATCTTCGCTCTTTACGAAACAAAATGGACGAGCTTTCACTGCTAAACCGTACCAACAAGGACTTTTCTCTCTCAGCTGTACTGTGCTTCACTGAGACCTGGCTCACTGATTCTGTCTCGGACAGCGCGCTCTACTTGCACGGCTTTCATCTCCACCGAGCGGACCGCGACACGGAGCTTTCCGGTAAGGAAAAAGGCGTCGGAATTTGCTTTTATATCAACCACGGCTGGTGTACAGATGTGACAGTGTTAATGAGAACATGCAGCCCTAATCTGGAATCGCTTTTCTTGAACTGTAGACCGTTTTATTGTCCGCGGGAGTTTTCATCAGTTGTGCTTGTTGCTGTTTACATTCCACCTCAAGCGTGCGCACGTGAGGCACTGAGCGCTCTTGCTGATCAGATCCTCAGCGTAGAGCACCAACACACAGACTCTGTTCTTATCATCTTAGGGGACTTTAACAGAGCAAAAATTAACAACGAACTACCTAAATACAGACAGCATGTTACCTGCCCCACCAGGGAGAGCAACATCTTAGATCACTGCTACACTGTATTTAAAGGTGCTTATCGCTCCATCCCCCGTGCAGCACTGGGACTATTTAGTTCATCTTCTCCCGACCTACAGACAGAAGCTCAAATGTGGTCAGCACGGTGAAGAAATGGACTAATGAGGCTAAAGAAAGGTTTCAGGACTGCATGGAATTAACAGACTGGTGTGTATTTGATGACGCCACAAGCAGCCTGGATGAATACACGGACACTGTGACATCTTACATCAGCTTTTGTGAAGACATCTGTGTTCCCACCAGGACTCGCATTAAATACAACAATGACAAGCCGTGGTTTAATGCCAAATTGAAACAGCTGCGCCAGTCTAAGGAGGTAGCATATAGAAGTGGGGATTGGGCGCTGTACAACCAGGCAAGGAACACCCTAACCAAAGAGATCAAAGCTGCAAAGAAGAACTACTCCAACAAGCTAAGCAGCATGATGTCCAGAAATGAGCCATCAACTGCCTGGAGGTGTCTGCAGAATATCACCAGCTACAAAAGGCCATCTACACAGACAAGGGGAGATCGTCAACTGGCCGATGACCTTAACGGATTCTACTGCAGGTTTGAACAGCCCAGCAACGAGCTCCCATCCAACACCACCTCACACCCACCTGACTATCAGCCACCCATCCAGCCTGCTCTGAAGATCTGCGAGGAAGACGTGCTGAGACTTTTTAAAAAACAGAAAGTCAAGAAGGCCCCGGGTCCTGATGGAATCTCTCCCTCCTGCCTGAGGACCTGTGCAGACCAGCTTGCACCTGTCTTTACTAAGATCTTCAGATCACTGGAGCTGTGTGTTGTTCCATCTTGTTTTAAAAGCTCCACAATAATACCCATTCCTAAAAAGACAACTACCACAGGACTAAATGACTGCAGACCTGTTGCCCTGACCTCTGTGATCATGAAGTCCTTTGAAAGACTGGTTCTCAACCACATTAAGGAAATCACGGACCCCCTGCTAGACCCCCTGCAATTTGCCTATCGGGCCAACCGGTCGGTGGACGATGCAGTGAACATGGGTCTCCACTTCATCCTCCAACATCTTGATCACCCAGGAACTTATGCAAGAATTCTGTTCCTGGACTTTAGCTCAGCCTTCAACACAATTATTCCAGGACATTTACACAGTAAACTGACTGAACTCAGCGTACCAGCCTCCACCTGCCAGTGGATAACTGACTTTCTTACTGGCAGAAAACAGCAGGTGAGGCTGGGAAAGTGTACTTCAGGGACCCGAACCATCAACACGGGTGCACCACAGGGTTGTGTACTCTCCCCACTGCTCTTCTCGCTGTACACAAATGACTGTACCTCCATGGACTCCTCTGTTAAAATCCTGAAGTTTGCAGATGACACAACAGTCATTGGTCTCATCAGTGACAGTGATGAGTCTGCTTACAGACGGGTGGTTGATCAGGTTGTCCTCTGGAGCAGTCAGAACAATCTGGAGCTGAACACAGCAAAAACAGTGGAGATGACCGTGGACTTCAGGAGGAGCCCCCCAACCCTGCCAGCACTCACCATTCTAGACAGGACTGTGATGGCTGTGGAGTCCTACAAGTTCCTGGGCACAACAATCTCCAAGGACCTGAAGTGGGACAGCAACATCAACTCCATCATCAAGAGGGCACAACAGAGGATGTACTTTCTGTACCAGCTGAGGAAGTTTAACCTACCCAAAGAGCTGATGGTGCAGTTCTACACAGCCATCATAGAGTCCATCATCACCACATCCATCACAGTGTGGGGCAGCGCTATCACAAAACATGACACCAAGAGACTGCAGCGTATTATCAAATCTGCAGAGAGGACCATTGGTGTAAAGCTGCCCACACTGCTGGACCTGCATGCCTCCAGAATCAGGAAGCGTGCAGAGAAAATCATCACTGACCCGTTTCACCCTGGACATCACCTGTTTCGGTGCCTTCCATCAGGCCGACGTTTCAGCCATATGAAGACCCGAACGACCAGGCTACAGAGAAGCTTTTTTCCAACTTCATGAACAATTGAACACTACTGAACTGTTAATACCTGGGACACTTGCATATCAAAAATTACCTATTTAATTTATGTAAGGGCATACACAGGATTCTCACCTTTACTTCAATTTTTTATTTATATATTTTATATTTTCTATAGTTTTTATACTGCACAAACTGCACCTTTTTAAAATTACAAGGTAAATTGCACATGCTAAATATTTTAAATGTTTTCTACATTTATGGGTATGAATGTGTGTGTAAGGAGAGAGTGAGCTGTGTGAATAAGACTGTTTTTACTGTATTTTTCGTGCACTGCGAGCGTAACCAAAAACAAATTCCTTGTTTGTGTGAGCGATACTTGGTCAATAAAGCCTGATTCTGGTTCTGATTCTGATTTACATTTATTTATTTGGTAGATTTGTTTAAAGTTAAGATTATAAGAGAACAGCAGAGAACATTTGAATTTTGAATGTCTGACCAATTTGATATTGAATCCAGCATTAAAGGAAAAAATCTCAGAAGCTAATAATACAAACATCATAATGCCCTTTAGATAAATCAGCTAAATGAAGGTAAATTATTGAGACAAACAGAGTTTATCTCTCAAAAAGAAGGGATATGGACTAGGAGAAAAGTAAAGATTTAACTAATGAAAATCTCTCAGTTTTATTCTAACAGGAGCCTGAACAACAACACCGGGGCTGCAGGAGACTGGATCAGCTACCAATAAAGAGACTGGTGCAGATGGAGGTGTTCAAGCTCATCCTAAGAACATAAACTCCATAAACTCATATAAAAAGGCTCCTGGTGCTCAAGAAGGAGGAGGCCAACCATCACATGAACAGGTGACCTGAGAGTTCTTGACCGATGATCTTTGTGCACAAGTCTGAGCCCAGGAGGACAGTCATCAACAGGAGGTGTCCTCGGCGTGGGGGTTGATAACAACAGGTGCAATCAGTCACAGGGTCTCAGTGAAGAATCGGAGCACATTAGAGGGTCAAAGGTCAAAGAACTCCCAGGCAGAAAGCAATTGATTTCAAGATTTTAATTTCAGTTATGCTATATTCAGTAGTATGACTCAACTACTATTGTAAGGCCACCCCTACAGGGGCCAGAATTTTGTGGTTTCAAGGCCTCAGGGGGACACGCCCTGATTTCAGTTTAAACAACCAAAGATGACAAACCTGCAGTGAGCTGCATGTAAGGTCAACGATGGTGTTGTGAGTATGACCTCTGACCCTAAAAGTATCTACATTTTGACTAAAGACTTTGTCCATAACATTTTTATTTTTATTTTTTGTTTTGTTTTGTGGTGAAAATCCCACTGCAGGGGTTTAGATTTAAAAGCATAGAATTACACAAAATGAAAAGAAAACAATAGTTAAAGCCTCTCTTATTTCACTGCTGAACTAGTAACAACTGCTGATGTTGTTTTAGGTCAAGGTTATGCATTTTTCCCCTTCATATTTTAGTAACTTGTGGTTTATGAAGCCATATTTTGTCTGCCATAATTATGCTTTTTTGGGGGGTACAGACCCTTACAGAATAAATATAATTTTTAGTACAGTATAAAACTTTGAAATGATTTTGATTGTTAATCCTTCTGACATATTTTATTTCCCCAGATTTTCATGCCAAAGGAGTCAGAATTGAACTGTAATTTTACAGGTACAGACAAACTTATCCAAGAGCTGTTTAAGATCAGAGAACTTTAAAATGATTATTTTTAGATATTTAGAGATTCATCCATGTTTTGTTTTTCTTGTGTTCTTTTTGTTCCACTCTAGCTCACATAGAAGGTGTGTCAAATTTTAATTTAGGGATATTAATTTGTGTTTTAAATTTCCTGATGGGTTTGAGACCAAAATGCAAAAGTTAACTTTACAGTTGGATGAAAAATGAGACACTGCTGACACTGAGCTTGTAGAAAAAACACAAACATAAACACTTGCAATGGAGAATCAGCTTACACTCACTCACTCACTCACTCATACACTCACTCACTCACTCACTCATACACTCACTCACTCACACACTCACTCACTCACTCACTCACTCATACACTCACTCACTCACTCACTCACTCACTCATACACTCACTCACTCACTCACTCATACACTCACTCACTCACACACTCACTCACTCACACACTCACTCATACACTCACTCACTCACTCACTCACTCACTCACTCACTCACTCATACACTCACTCACTCACTCACTCACTCATACACTCACTCACTCACTCACTCATACACTCACTCACTCACTCATACACTCACTCACTCACTCACTCACTCACTCACTCACTCACTCACTCACTCATACACTCACTCACTCACACACTCACTCATACACTCACTCACTCACTCACTCATACACTCACTCACTCACTCATACACTCACTCACTCACTCATACACTCACTCACTCACTCACTCACTCACTCATACACTCACTCACTCACACACTCACTCATACACTCACTCACTCACTCACTCATACACTCACTCACTCACTCATACACTCACTCACTCACTCACACACTCACTCACTCACTCACTCACTCATACACTCACTCACTCACTCACACACTCACTCACTCACTCACTCACTCATACACTCACTCACTCACTCACTCATACACTCACTCACACACACACACACATTCACTCACTCATACACTCACTCACTCACTCACACTCACTCACTCACACACAGACAGACAGAAGCTCATATTAGCTTTTTGCTTAATCTGACATTTAACTGTAGGTGCATTAAATCAGGTTCACTTTTGGTGGATTGAATCCACTTACTTAGTAAATTAGTGGTATACTAAAATTGTAAGCTCATTTTTCTCAGGCTGATTAACAAAATAAAAGATTTATAACTAAGAGTCACTGAATAAATAGATCCTTAGAATATTTATGGGCATTTTGATGTCCTGTCTTAGTTTGTGTAAATGTAATTATTGACCCACAGGACCTGCAGGTATTTTGTTTAATTGACAGGGAAAAATTGGAACTTTCTTCACTGGACTTTTTCCACAGGTACCTGAGATCATACCTGAGACATTATGGGCCTTTAACAGGAAACTAACCAGGATGACGGCCATAAGTGAAGAGCTGATGTCTAAAGAGGTGCAGGAATGCATCTGAGAGACGAGTGCTGACTACTGTGGTTTGAACATCCATGGCTTT
Source organism: Amphilophus citrinellus (assembly GCA_013435755.1). Lineage (NCBI taxonomy): Eukaryota > Metazoa > Chordata > Actinopteri > Cichliformes > Cichlidae > Amphilophus > Amphilophus citrinellus. The sequence continues at coordinate 37,039,685 of CM024208.1, read as the reverse complement.
GGTGAATATGAGCAGGCTGTGCTGAAGGCTGAAAGAAGGCTGCATGTATAACTATTACCTGATCAGTGATCATTTCTTTATGTTTGCAGTAAGATTTTCATCATGGAACTGGATTTGATCCTGAAGGGATGCAATCCACATTTTTAATGAATTTGAGGAAAATTATTAGATAGTAACTGTTTCATGTTACTGTTTGTCATGTGGGCCAATTTATATGCAGAATTTACTTTGGACTGATTAAATTTAAAAGCTAATCCACTTCACTGAACAACACTGATATATGAAAGACTAATGCTTGTTGTCTTTTTGTTTTTCAGGCCATAAGAAAGTATAGAAAGTAGGTACATCCATTATAAATATGACATTATTAAACTCTGTCTAATTCTTTGCTAAATTCACAATCACAATAGTATAAGATTAGTTTTCACAGGAATTCTCTTCTGGCTCTTAACATCAATACAGTCCTGGCTGACCACCTGAGGTCAGGCTGGTGAAGTTGACCTCAGAAATGTCTAAGGTCAAAAGGGGGATTGAAGGAATATGATATATGCTACATACATTTACTTACGTACGTTTACTTCCCTGAGAAATTTGTCTGGAAAATAACTTAACTGATTAAAAATACAGAAGCTTATAATGTTTCATGTCACCATGAACTTTGTGTTCTGACTGTACAATGAACTGATGAAGACTAAACAATGATAGAAATGGAGACTTCGAGGTCACCCGGTTGTTGAAATTCTCTGTTTCCCACATTCTGTTTTGTAAATGATGTAATCAAGACTGATAAGCTGTGACTATATGAAACTGTAAGCTGAATTAGAAAGCGCCAGTACTTCATGCCATCTCACACGAGTATGGTATGCAGTTCTGACCCGGATTAATCTGTAAACTGTTTGAAAATGGCTTTATTAAATTTAATATTTGGACTCCTTATTCCATTTGTTTGTATGTCATTCCTGTTCGAGAAACGAACACGCAGAAACCTAAAGGCTTAAACAGCAACAGCACACACACTCTTATTATTTTAAATTCCTTCAATACATATAATAATGAAAATAGTGAGTATTGCACTTGGTGATGTTATCTGACCAAGAGAGATCAGCAGAGATGAGGACACCAAGAAACCTGAAGGTGTGGACCCTCTCCACACGCTTGCCGTTGATGTAGAGGGGGGTTGGGTCAGTCCTGTGCTTCCTGAAGTCGACGATGATCTCTTTGGTTTTCATGGTGTTCAGTGCAGGTTGTTCTCTGAACACCAGGCTGTCAACTTCAGGACCTCCTCTCTGTAGGCTGCCTCATCTCCCCTTGAGATGAGTCCGACCACTGTGGTGTCATCAGCAAATTTGACGATGAGGTTGTTATTGTGGGCCGGACTGCAGTCCTTGATGTGCTGGAGAACCAGCCTCTCAAAGCACTTCATGATTACCGGTGTGAGGGCCACAGGGCGGTAATCATTTAGGCTGGTGATGGAAGACCTTTTGGGCACGGGGATGATTGTGGCTGTTTTGTTTTTTTTTGGGGGGGGGGGTGACTGCTTGGGCCAGGGAGAGGTTGAAAATCCTGGTGAGAATCAGGGTGAGCTGATGGGCACACGCTCTGATCACCTTGCCAGGTACTCCGTCTGGTCCAGCAGCCTTCCTGGGGTTCACTGCCAGGAGCACGCACCGTACCTCATGCTCCTGGACAGTGAGTGGGGTAGAGCCTGGTGGGGGGGCAGGGGCGGAGCAGATGGGTGGTCCTGAGGTGTCTCAAAGCCAGCAAAGCAACAGTTAAGTTCCTCTGCTAGTGACACACTCAGGTCTCCTGCAGTCACATCACAGCCTTTGAAGTTAGTGATGCTCTGAATGCCCTGCCACACCTCCCGTGTGTTATTGCTGGACAGATGGGACTCTATTCTCCTCCTGTAGTCCGCCTCGACTTTTTTTTTTGTAGAAATTTCTGAGTGAATACCACTGTTAGAATCCATCCATTCTCTTCCACTCACCCTTTTCAGGGTTGCAGGGGGCAACCCTGAAAAGGGTGAACAACATCTAAAACAGTTTGTTGAATTTTCCATTTAGAGTGGATGAGGCTAAGAATCAGGCTTTTGGATCAATTAAAACTCTGTCTCAGTCTTTAGTTGATTAATAAGCAGGAGTGAAAGATTGCTGATTGCTATCCTTTGCCTGTGCTTCGAGGATTGTGACGTTGACGTGACTCGGGGCTGTTGATTCATTAAAACTAACATATTCATCCTGCTGTAACCAGCTTTCTGTAAGGCAGAATAAATCAGTATAAATCATCTACCAACAGGGACTTAGAAGAGAGGGACCTAATGTTTAATAATCCACATTTAACTGTTGTGAGTTGAGGATGTTAAGTTGTTCTTTGTGAATTTTTATGCATAAATAATTTTTTGCTGTTTTCTTGGTTTGTTTTCAGGGGCGTGGGAGCAGACACAGTCTCTATGGGGATGGGGTTTTGGGGGGGATGACAGAAGGAGAAAACCAGAGAGAGGTGTGTAAGAGTGCAACTCTACTTCCTGGTCTCAAGTCTGGATAGCCGGGTTTTGGGGACTTTCATAAAACTAACAAGACCAAGTTTTCCCAGAAAGTTTCCCAATTAGCCCACATAAATTTCCGGATATCACTCAGACAGCCCACGATTCAAGGAAAACATGGCTAAACAAGTCACTACTGGTCCAATTTGGTAGGAGACAAGAGAAAACTACAGAGTTCAGCATTTTTTTCAAAGTTACACATGACTCAATATTAATTTTGGTATCTTCTGATGCGACCGGGTGTCATTACTGCTGGGTGACTGTGTTTGTGACAGAAACTCACGTGCATTAAAACCATGACCAAATAAATAACTCTCTAAAATAAGAGAATTTAATGTGAAAGTTGAACAGTTTCCTCAGATATGACAGATTCTTCTCGCCCTTTTTGCACATCTTCACAGTTTTCCCAAAGTTTCGTTTTGAGTCAGTTTTTCCAAGATACTTGTAAGATTCCACGAATTTCAGTGTCTGCATATCATTTCAGTGCAACAGTCACAGTCACCTACATAACCTTGCAGCCTGTGATTCACAAAGCTGTGGTTTATTTGGCCTAAGCCCAGCTTTTATCAAACATTCATACAGTTTTAGGTGAGCCCTGTGAAATCTGAAGACTGTTAACACTTAAGCCACACATACATGCTGATTATATATGTCTTTGATTTTTACAGTTTCAGTTATTTTGTTAAATGGTACCTTGTGGTAGTTGGGAATTTAGTGTACTTTTGTGAGTAAACTTCTCAGAGTTCTGTAGTCCTCTGCTTGCCCTACTGCAGGGAGTAGTTAGAACATGTGTGAGGGCTAAAGAGGCAGTCATAATGAGTAAGTTAAGCTCCACTGGTGCCCAGCCAGATGACTTGTGCCCAGGGGCACCTGATTAATCAACTGTTAATGCAGCGTCACAGCTTGATTATCACCGGAGGGGGCAGGGCTGTCTGGTGGGAAGGGTGCAGAGAGAATCAGATGGCCTTATGCCACTTGGAGCTTCAGTCAGAGCTTTTAGTGCTAAAGTAGTAGCTGTGGGGCTAAGGTTGGTTTAAAGGCTTAAGGCAGAGCAGAAGTCCTGCTTGAATCAAAGCAGCTACTATCAAACACACACACACACACACACACACACACACACACACACACACACACACACACACACACACACACACACACACACACACACACACACACACACACACACACGCACACCTGTGTGTATTACCAAATACAAACAGGCCACTAAAATAAAAAAGCATGTTTGCTTCTTAACCTTGACTGTCCTTCACCTTGAAGCTACTTTCCCTGAACCATAAACATTTTTATTTGTTAAATCATTAAAAATGCTCCAACAGGCACCAGCCACAAACAAGGATAAGACATCCAGTGAACTAATTTGAACAGAGGTCAAGTTTATCCCACAGGGATCTGCCACAGCACACCAGTCAATAAAAGCAGCCACAGCCCTAACTTTAATCCTCAGGTTTCCAAATGTGTAAGGGTAATTTAAAAAAATCATCTCGACATGTTATGAAAGGGACAGTTAACTATCGTCATAATGCACAAGTCCCTGTACAATGTTTTAATGGATGATGGTTATCATACAATATTTAAATATGTATGCTGTGTGCACGTTTCTGATGGCTCTCTTGTTGTAAAACTACTGCTGCGAACCGTCGGTCTGGGCATTCTGCCGAGCCTCCCAGCGGTTTCCGTGCCTCCATTTCCTTGCTGTTGGTTTTTAAAAATGGCACGCATGATTTAGCAAATATTTAGGAAAATTAAAGGTTAATTTTACACCTGTAACATTAATTTTATAAGTGTGTTTCATTTGGAAAAATACCTGATGTTATGGTCACAAATTGAACAGGCTTTGTAATTATCTCTGAAAAAAATGAGCAGGGTTCTAGCTAGAAAAAATTTGCAGCCTGGCGCTTTTAATGGGGGGTAGCATTAGCAATCTAATGCTAATTAGCTTGCTAATGTTAAACACTAAATGTCCTGCCTGCTAGCTAATTTAGTGATGGTGAACAGTTAGGCCTGAATTACACTTCTGCCTTGGGTCTTCAGGTCGCCTTGCAAAATCCTTGCAGGATGCATCGACAGGGACTAGAAAGAGAGAGCAGATTTCTCCCATATTGGCTTCTCTTCATTGGCTCCCTGTTAAATCTAGAATAGAATTTAAAATCCTTCTCCTCACCTACAAGATCTTGAATAATCAGGCCCCATCTTATCTCAAAGACCTCATAGTACCATATCACCCCAACAGAGCACTTCTCTCTCAGACTGCTGGCTTACTTGTGGTTCCTAGGATACTTAAGAGTAGAATGGGAGGCAGAGCCTTCAGCTTTCAGGCCCCTCTTCTGTGGAACCAGCTCCCAGCTTGGATTCAGGAGACAGACACCCTCTCTATTTTTAAGATTAGGCTTAAAACTTTCCTTTATGATGAAGCTTATAGTTAGGGCTGGATCAGGTGACCCTGAACCCTCCCTTAGTTATGCTGCTATAGGCCTAGGCTGCTGGGGGGTTCCCATAATGCAGTTTCTTTTCAATCACCTTATTTACTTTGTTTATACGCCACTCTGTATTTAATCATTAGTTATTGTTAATCTCTGTCTCTCTCCCCTCAGCAGATGACCCCCCCTCCCTGAGCCTGGTTCTGCTGGAGGTTTCTTCCTGTTAAAGGGAGTTTTTCCTTCCCACTGTCACCAAGTGCTGCTCATAGGGGGTCGTTCTGACTGTTGGGTTTTCTCTGTATTATTGTAGGGTCTTTACCTACAATACAAAGCACCTTGAGGTTTGTATGGTCTATTTGTTGTGATTTGGCACTATACAAATGAAATTGAATTGAATTGAATTGAATCAACCTAACTCTAATTCAGGCCTTACTAGATCGATAGAGCAATAATTTTTTTATAAACCAGAAAAGTTACACTAATGCCTCTTTTCCACTAGCCTTATTAAAAATAATTCAGCCTTATTAAAAATAATTCAGCCTAATTACACATAACTTAAATTTACTTACAGGATAAATCCCTCTAAATTACATGTAGTTACGGCCTAAGGGCGGGCCGTAAAAGAAAGCGTTACCTAATATTTCTTTATTTATTTTCTTTCTTGTTTTTTTTTGTTATTTTTCTGCAGATGTGACACAGTTTATAGTTCAGAATGACTTTAGTGGTTTATATATGGTATAGCAAAATTAATCAGGATGTAGAATTTTATTATTACTCTCATTGAGTCATAGTATTCTGTGGGAAACAGAATGTCTGTTTTTTAATGCTGTCACTGTTAAACGTTTGTAGGTTCAAACGTTTAAAAAGGAAAGGAGGAGCTGCTAGACAAAAAAATAAGGAATATCATGGCAGACTTGGACATGGTGACCCCCCACCCCCACCCCCACCCCCTTCCTTGTGGAAAGCATGGCTTGGAAAATGTACTTCACCTGTAGCCAGTTTCTTGCACCTGCTGCCCATTGCCTTGAGGATTTTTGGATACCAAAATACACTACCCCAGAAACTGATCCACCCAGCCACCAACAAAGTAATATAGTGCATGCAGTTAAATGCCAAGAGGATTGCCATGATTTATATACTGGGGAAAGCAGACAACCACTGGCTAAGAAGATAGCACACAACAGAAGAGCTACCTCATCAGGGCAGGACTCTGTCATCTATTTACAACTATAGGCCAGTGGCCACTCTTTCAATGGTGAGGATATGCATATCCCAGACAGGAAGTAGTGATGGTTTGAATGGTAGTCAATCAAGCTATTTATGTGAAAAGGGAAGAACCTGAATCCTGTTCATCGCTGTGTGCCTGAGGCACTCTTTTAACAGCTCATCACGAAGGACCAGCTTGTTGATACAGTTGTAGATGCTCCATGTTTCATCCTGGTTTGTGGCTCTGACACTCAGTAATCTTCTCCCTCCCTCTTTCCATTGGTCATAGAGCCTCAGGGTGATGGACTTCAGGTGAAGACCTCTGTACATAATGAGCAATTTTCATGTCTTTTCACATCTGTGGCATCCATGTCCACCTGTGGCCAGGTTATTATTTCAGCTGGGTATCTAATGACTTATTGGTCAATAGGACATATGTACTGATAGCTCCAATCTTTTTCCTACCACTGAACTGGTTTCTCAGCATCTCTCTTGCCTTATGGAGATAGTTGTGTCTTCATTATGGTTCCCATTGGTCTGTAGGATACCCAGGTACACTTATCCAGTTTGAGCAACACTCAGATCTTGGAGAGGTGGCTAAGTTGATGTCTCACTCACTTCTGGCATATGGTTGATGTCATCCATGTAGAAGGGGTGGGTCATGGTCAGTCCACTCCTGATTCTATATACATATCAACTCTGTTGGATATGGATGTTGCTTGCTTAGGAGGTTGAGGCCTATCATCAGTCAGTCTTATGTACCAGTCTTCAGTCTTATGAACCAGCAGCTGGTGCTGGTCCTCTGCTGCTTTTTCCATTGCCCTTCTGAGCCGTGTTCATATGTTGACGCATATGTTTGGTTGCTATGATGCCTGAGAGGAGCTTCAGTGTTGTGGAGAGGCAGGTAATTGGCCAGTAGTTTGATAGTGTTGTACCCTCTTGGGGATCCCTCATGATCCGTTTTGTGTTAGAAGCTCATTTATTTGTGCTGCCTAGGTGTTCATAGAGTGCTCTCTGAAGCTTGAAAAAAGGGCAACTGGACCTCTTTTTGTTTCTTGAAGATGTTTCATCTCTCATCCGAAAGGCTTCTTCAGTTCTCAAACCAAAAGGTGGAGAGACCCAGGTATTTAAACCCCTGTGGGTGTAGTCCCCTGAAGGTGGCGTGACCCTCTATTGTTCATGCGCGTAATCATATGCTCCAAGGTGTGAAAGGAGATGTGGGTCATTATGATCAGTGGTTTCAGGTGAAACCAATTTGGGACTTCGCTCGATTCTATCATGTGACCTATTGAGGTCACCTGAAGAAAGGTGTGAATGGGGGTTCAGGCACCTGGGGAGGGAGCTCAGGACAGCACTGTAAACAGGGGAAAGTTGGTGACGTAATCCACCTCCTCTGTTCAATGATGGTTGTTCACAGTGGACATGGATGCTTATTTTACTCCTCAAACAATCTTTCACAGTCTTTCCAATCCAAAATGTGAACACTGGTATCCTCAAAGAGTGACCTTTGACCTTCAGATGCAGATGTACAGATGAGTCTTGTCCTGTCGAGGTGGTTCTTCTGTTGCAGTGTTTCCATTAGTATCTACTCAGCATGGCTCGACTCGACTCTGCACAGTTTGTAGGCATTTCCATTAGGTCCTGGTACCAGGTACTATTTTAGTACCCACTAAAATTGAGACAATCCGAAAATGTGACGCTGAAGAACAGCTTGCTTCTGATTGGCCAGGGGGTGTTGTTACTAGCTGAGTCATGAGAGCGACTCCTTCACCAGAAGGTGATCGCGCCATTTTTAAAACCCATCCATCCTCTTCCACTCATCCTGTTCAGGGTCACAGCTGACAAAGTGCGAGAGGCAGGGTCCCCAGCCTTTCGCAGGGCTAACACATTCACACCTATGGGCAATCTAGAGTGAACAATTAACCAAACCAGTAACTGTGGGACTGTGGGAGGAAACCCACGCAGACACAGGGAGAACATGCAAATTCCACACAGAGAGAGGCACGGACCAAGGTGGAATCAAACCCAGGCCTTCTAGATGTTGCCAAGCCAAGCCAAGCCAAGCCAATTTATTTATAGAGCACTTTAAAACAGTAAGCACTGACCAAAGTGCTGAACATGGAAGAATAAAAACAACAAAAGACAAACGTAAAAGTCAACACCCAGAAATAAGAGCATCAATAAAATATAAAAATAAATAAGAGCATCAGTAACATAAAAATAAAAGAGCAACAATAAAATAAAAATAAAATACACAATCAAAAGTCAGGATAAAATTAGACTAAAAAACAAATAGATACATAAGAAATAAATACACTGCGATACAAACATCTCAAGCTTGTTTGAACGCCTGGTAAAAAAGCTGGGTCTTAAGAGAAGATTTAAAAATAGCTAGTGAAGAGGCCTGTTTGATGTGCATAGGCAGAGCGTTCCACAACCTGGGGGCTGCCACGGCGAACGCTCTGTCCCCCCCGAGCCTCCGCTTAGTCCTCGGTACGACCAACAGCAGTTGGTCAGCAGATCTAAGTGGGCGGGAGGGGGAGTGTAGATGCAGCAACTCTGCGAGGTAGGGTGGTGCAAGGCCATTTAAGGACTTATAAACAAATAAAAGAATTTTAAAATGAACTCTAAAATAAACAGGAAGCCAGTGCAGAGAAGATAAAACTGGAGTGATGTGTTCCCTCTTACGTGTTCCAGACAATAGCCGTGCAGCAGCATTCTGTACAAGCTGAAGACGAGACAGTGAGGAATGATTTATGCCAAAATACAAGGAATTACAGTAATCCAACCTAGTTGTAACAAAGGCGTGGATCACTGTATTAAAGTGATCTTTCGACAAGATATTTTTTATTTTGGCGAGCTGTCTCAGATGAAAGAAACTAGACTTAACCACAGCATTAATCTGACCCTACAACTTAAGGTTTTCGTCCATTTTGACGCCCAAATTTGTGACCGTGGGCTTAGCATATTGAGATAAAGAACCCAGATCCACAGGAGTGACCCTCCCCGTGATGCCCGGACCAAAGATGATGACCTCCGTCTTTTTATCATTAAAATTCAGGAAATTTGAAGCCATCCAAGCTTTGATGTCATCGAGACATTTCGTTAGTGTGTGGACGGCGTTCGCATCACTTTGTTTTAGGGGCATGTAAATCTGGGTGTCATCTGCATAGCAGTGGAAGGCAATTTTATGCTTCCTAAGAATGGAACCAAGGGGGAGCAAATACAGAGAGAACAGTAGTGGTCCAAGTATTGAGCCCTGAGGCACCCCACACGACAGAGGTGCACAGGATGATCTAAAATCGTTTAGGCCAACAGAAAATGTTCTCTGGGTCAAATATGACCTGAACCACTCCAGAGCTGTGCCCCGAATACCCCCCCAACATTCTAGACAAGAAATTAAAATGTTGTGGTCCACTGTGTCAAAGGCAGCCGTTAGATCTAAAAGAAGTAAAATCACATAGTCTCCCGCATCTGTAGTTAGGAAAATGTCATTAAACACCCTTAGCAGGGCAGACTCGGTGCTATGGAGAGGCTTAAAACCAGACTGAAAAGTTTCAAGGATATCATTTTCATCTAAAAAGGCTTTCAGTTGGCTATAAATGACTTTTTCCAAGATTTTTGATAGAAAAGGGAGCCTAGAAATAGGCCTAAAATTTGACAAAACAGTTGAATCTAACCCGGGTTGTTATTCTAGCTGTGAGTCAGCAGTGCTAACCACTACGCCACCGTGCTACCCACAGCAAGAAAATGGAGGAACGCAACCCACTGTGAAGCTCGGTTGAATGCACAGACCAGCAGTTTGCAGTGGTAGTTTTGCAACATGACAGCCATCTGAAATGTGCACACAGCATACATATTTTAATACTTAACAATGATAACCTTCATCCATTAAAACATTGTATGGAGGACTTATGCATGATGACGATATTAAACTGGCATTAGCTGTCATTAGCTTGCCTCTATCTCATCCATTGTTGTGTTGCTTTAAGTCGCATACAGATTACTTCAAGAGACTACTGCCCGCATTCCTATATCAACTCCACCCACACTGATGTGGTACTCGGGGGGGTTGGGGGGTGCGGGGTGCTAGGGGGTGATATAGCTCCCCCTGGAAATTCATAGCACCCCCAAGAAAATAACTTGTGTCTGTGTGTGTTGAGAATTGAAAGATCTTTCATAGCAGCCTCAGTAAAATGCTTTGCCCCCCCTTAGCACCTGCAGAAAAATATTTCTGGAGCTGCCACTGTACTCAGTTGTAATGGAAACAAAACAAGACATTGGTGAGTCGACCCACGCTGAGTAGGTACTAATGGAAAAGAGGCATACATTGTGCCATATGTTTGTGAAGAGGCTGCTTAGTTTCTGCACTGGACAGCAGACACTACATCGCTGATCTTGTGTTTGGGGGGTTTGTCCTTGGGATGAACCAGTTTTTGCCTTAGAGTGTGACTTGGTTTGAAGTTACTGGGATGTCATGCTTGGAGAAAATTCTTCTGAGTTTCTCTGACAAACCTGCCACATCAGGGATGACAATGTTCTTCCTCTTGTCCTCCTTATTCTCTGTAGTTTGTGTTTGACCTTCATTCCTGTGCATCTTGGCTGATCTGATGAAAGCCCAGCTGGGGTAACCACATGTTTTGCGGGCTTTCTTAATATGTGTGTGTGTTCCTTTTGTTTCCCTTCTGCCTCAGAGGGAACACTTTCTGCCTGGTCCTGATCACCGATGTGGTCAGTGAAGGCTTCTACTACTTCAGTTCTGATTTTGACCCAGGTGTCATACATACCTGTACCAGTGGCTAGGTGCCATTTTTTTGAAAGAACCAAGAGCTTTACTTTCCACGTCCTCCATGTAAAGCTTGGCTACAATGGGCGACACTGGGGAGCCCATGGCCCATCCATGCTTTTGTCTGTAGAATCCATCATTGTATTTGGAGTATGTTGTGGTAAGGCAGAGGTCTAAAAGTGCACAAATCTGATCTGGGTGAAGCTGGTTCTGTGGATTATTTTGTGTTAACAATTTGGCAACAAAACTCAGTACAGAGTAGGATATTCGTCACTCCTGAAAAAAAGTGAGGCCTTTTTTAAAAGTTAATTTTCAAATAAGTCCCATGTGACATAATGTTGGTTCTTTATATGTAATTAGATCTTCTGTTTGCATAGCTCCCATTTGTGCTGGGTTTATGTGGCTCTTGTAAGTTTAACTGCTGTCTAATCATTTTTTGTATTTTTCAGTTGAGTATTGAAAATAATGTAAATGGTAAATGGACTAGTTCTTATATAGCGCTTTTCTACTCAGTCTGAGCACTCAAAGCACTTATACAACACCGTTCGAATATTATTCAGAAACAGTGACACAGAATGTAGCTAGAGCTACTGAAAAACAATTTCTGAAGTTTTAGGAGTAAATAGAAATTGTTAAGCATGTGTACCATTTAGAGTCAGACAAGTTTGAGTTTTTAAAGATTTGTGACAGCTGATGGTTCGCACACAGCTGAATGTTAAAGCTGGCAACTGGCTATATTTTTCCTACTGACAACAAATCCCAAAGCCAACCCTGAACTAACTGTAATATTGTCTATTTCCTGATATTCTCCCGTCTTAATCGTTTGTGCTATTAAGTTCTCTTGTTATTGTTTTGGTCTTTTAATAATTTGACAACATGAAAATCACCAGCCCTGAACCCTAGAACAGAGGGAGCCAACTATACGTGTGAACTGGGATCCATTTTCAGTGTATTTATTCTTTTACAATCGTGAAATATTCATGAAGCAATTACAAGATGGAAAATGTCAATTGATATGGTGATTTAAAAAAAGTGTTTCTCTCATTGGAAGCAGGCCGCAGACCAGTTTGGTGATGTTTTATTGGTTAATAAAAGTTTTTCATAGAACCAAAGTCATGCGATTTGAGTTTACTAAACTACACTGTGTGGAAATTTTTGATCTAAGTAGGCTGAGCAATCCCATAAAACAAAATCCAGTGGTTACTGTACTTATTTAAGCCAGGTAATCGAAACTGAAAGTAAAGGTTATTTGGACTTAAATACACTAAAGTAACAGAGGGCCAACAGTTACGTTATATAAGGTTAAGTCAGGATAATGAAATATCTTTGTGTTAATCAACAGTTTGCAACCACAGCCCACCTGTGCCTGCAAACTGTGAGAACAGTTCAAACTCACCTGTCGTACCACCTTGTGGAAACCAGACTTAAACCCCACAAATTCATATGTTATTCTCAGTGTTAAAGACCTCAAACCTTTTCTAGCTCAACCTACACTTGAGTCTTTCTGTCACAGACAAACATTTGGGTGTAGTGTTATGTTCAGGAGTGTAGAACGTGTTTACATCTTCTGTTGAACTGATCAGAGGCTTTTTTTGCCAGCAGTTTGCCAGTTTTATTGTCAAATTCCAAATGTTTTTTATGTGGTTTAAGAAGATTGTGTTCAGTGTTGTTATTCAGAAGACAGTTATGGGCATATTTGTTATGGGCATAATCTTCTCCTCCTTTTCCCAGAGGGACAGGTCCTTTCTGTCACATTTCTGTTTTGTAGCTTCATCCACAAATGAGCATAACTGATGGACCATCAGGTCACAACTGCACAAACTACCTGAATGCAGGAAGTCAGTAAGCAAGTGGCCTGCTCATTAAATTTGTGTCGTTACTACTGCACAAATGTGAAGAGGTGGAATAGTTTCTTCTTTCTTTTAGGACACTGGCATGCAAAAAAAAAGTTTTATCACAAATGTAGGTAAGCTTGGGGGCCCCTGGTGGTCACGGGCCCTATGCAGCTGCATGTGTTGCCTATGCCTCGGTCTGGCTCTGGTCGTTGGTATAAGTTTTATGTGAGTGTGTGTGTGTGTGTGTGTCTGTGTGTGTGTGTGTGTGTGGGGGGGGGGGGGTGTCACCTTTCAAAGGCTTTGCATTTGGTACTGTCTTTAAACCGTGAAAAGAAAAAAATTAGCTAATTTAATAAAATTACACTGTTACTGCACTGTTTGGACTGAATCTAAGGCGAGGTTTATTATACTGATAACTTGGGGTGGCTGTGGCTCAGGAGGTACAGCAAATCACCTACCGATCGGAAGGTCGGCGGGTCGGTTCCTGGCTGCTCCGGGCTGCATGCCCTGCAAGATACTGAACCCCAAGTTGCTCTCTGACACAAGCGTCAGAGTATGAATGTTAGACAGTAAGCACTTAGCTTAGTTAATCATGGAAGTGCTTGTATGAATGGGGTAAATGTAAACATGTTGTATAAGCACTTTGAGTGCTCAGACAGAGTAGAAAAGCGCTATATAAGAACTAGTCCATTTATATTAAATCATTAATTCTATTAGGCTAACTGTTAGGGTTGGAAGGGTGGCTGGCCTCTCTCTTAGGGTGAGGAATGTGGCCATTCAGGGGGGGCTCAGAGTAGAGCTGCTTCTCCTCCACATTGAAAGCAGCCAGTTGAGGTGGCTCGGGCATCTGATAGGATGCCTCTTGGGTGAGGTGTTCTAGGCATGCCCCACCGGGAGGAGGCCCCGGGGTAGACCCAGGACACACTGGAGAGATTATATCTCTCGGCTGGCCTGGGAACACCTTGGGGTCCCTCCGGATGAGCTGGTGGAGGTGGCTGGGAGAGGGAAGTCTGGGCTTCTCTGCTTGAACTCTCCCTTGTCATTGTTCCCTCCCCTGCTCTTTGTGCCTGCCAGCGAAAAGTCTCCTATACAAAAAGCTGCTGATGAGCCAGACTGCTAACCAAATTCATCCACAGCCTCATCCTCTGCTTGTAGAAGACTTGAAGACAGAACTGAGCAAATGTATCTAAATTAACTGGGAATTGGAAAAAAATTAGCATGAGTCCTAAAATTGTGCAGACAGTTTCTGTGAAAATCTAGAAATGGTACTTATTTTATCCAGTTAAGTTACCCAAAGCCAACACACCCTGCTTAAAGCTTGATCAATTACAAAACAAGGCTCACAACCTCTTAATACTACATTATGTAGTGATGACACATGTTAAATCTTCTCCTATAGTACTCTACTAATGATGGCACCACACAGTTGCAGATTTCACCAGCAACCAGGCCACGTTCAAAGTCATTTACATCACCTTTCTTCCCCATTGCGATGTTCATGTTGAACTTCAGCAGGTTGTTTTGAGCATGTCTACTTGCCTAAATGCAGTCAGTTGCTACCATGACTTCATATTTACATTAAAAAGCAGTTGAATGGGTGTACCTAACAAAGTGGTTAATGAGACTATTTTGAATACAAAGTGTCACCAACAGGAAATGCAGTTTCACTACCATGTAATATGCTGTACTGTTCCTAACACTGCTGTTAATCCAAGGTGCCAGTTGTAAAAAAAGAATCTTCTGATTTTTGACCAAGTTGGATCAAGTCTGATATAAACTAATTTATCATCTGTGATGATCCTAACCCTAAGCTATCAGAATATTTCATTTCCTGAGTTTGTGAAAGTCAAAACTTATTTAAACTGGTCCAAAAAAGTCTACAAACACATGGTTTGGAGTTGATGATGGAAATCCATTGACATTTATTCAGTACTGTACAGTCTAAACACTGCAAACCACATTTAACCATACATTCATCCATGGTTAATTCCATATGCTTTATTTATTTATTTCATTTACACATGGGCGGAGGTAGACCAGTTTGTCTACTAATCAGAAGATTGGTGGTTTGAACTCCAGCTCATCCAGTCTGCATGTCAGAGTGAACCCTTAAATTGCCGCCACTGCATCCATGAGGGTGTGCGTGTGCATGTGACAAATAGCCCTTAAAAGCATAGAATAAAGTGCAGAATGTGTTTGATGGGTGAATGCTGCTCATAGGTTTTGAATGCTCAGAGTGGAAAATTGCTTTAAGAGTAACAGTTCATTTATTTTAGTCTTTAGCTCATGTCCACTGTCATTCTAGAATCACCAGTTACCCTAACATGCAAGTCTTTGGACTGTGGGGTGATGCTCGGGTCACTGGAGGAAACTCGTGTAGGCCCCAGCTGACAACTGGACTCAAACCAGGAACTTTCTTGCTATGAAACTGTGCTAATCAGTGAACCACCGTGCTGCCCAAACAACTGATATTTTAGAGGTTTGGTAATAATAATTTCAAACCTGTTGAAGGCAGATCTGAGTAACACTTATAATCTGAACACCAGTGTGATTACTGACGTGTTGGTAATCTCTTTTTACTATATAAATATTATGGCATGCAAAGGCTTGTCCTAATAGTGAAACCTTTGTAACACTTTATTTCCTCCTGCTGGATGTTGCCTTCAAACAGCCATCAGTGATTCTGGAGCTGACAAAGAGCAGACTGGGACAGAACTCCCCCCTTAGATCAACTCTCACCACAAACACATCGGGAAAGCACAATGGGACATGAAAAAGTAATCAGTTACTTAAGCTCTGACAATGGCTCATCTACAAACACACGAGTAACAGTTAAAAAACGAGGATAGATTCTAAGAGCAGACAAAGGTGATGAGAATGATTTAATGACAGCTAGTATAAATATTATATAAAAGGAAAAAGGGGCAGCGCGGTGGTTAGCACTGCTGCCTCACAGTTAGAATACCATCTGGAAAGCCTGGGTTCGATTCCACCTTGGCCCAGGCCCCTCCCTCTCTCTCTGTGTGGAGCTTGCATGTTTTCCTCCCGTGTCTGCGTCGGTTTTTCCTCCCCAGATACTCGGTTTCCTCCCACAGTCCAAAGAAATGCAGTTACTGGGGTTAGGTTAATTGGCGACTCTAAATTGTCCATAGGTTGAGTGAGAGCCATGATGTGTGTCGGCCCTGCCACAGGCTGGTGACCTGTTCAGGGTCACCAGCCTCTCGCCCTATGTCAGTTGGGATAGGCTCCCAGCCCCCCCGCGACCCTGAACAGGATGAGCATAAGTGAATGGATGTATGGATGGGTGGATAGTATTCAAAAGGTGAATAATCTCTCTAAAGGCACTATTATAGCTTGACTTTTGCCACCTGCTCTTTTCCTTAGCGTGTGTACTGTGGTTATAGTTTCAGAATAAATACAAGTGTGGGCATTTTAAGTTTAATTTGATATTTAGCTTTATTAAATAATTCCAGTTTAAGGCAGTGTAGTGTCTTTCAGTCTTTTGTCACAATTCTGTGACAGATTTAGTTTCCACATCTTATTTATTTTCAAATGAAACATTTCAAAATATATTTTGACCTAATTTTCATCTCTGAGTTATTTCTATTTCCTTCTACAAGTGAGTGACAACTTTTCCATGTTTGAAAACTCATATAATGATGTTTTACTCACTTTTCCAACATACTGTGGTTCAGATCCCATGTACTCCTCCAGGACAAAGAACTGGTTCCACACCCATCCTCTTTTAATTCGGTGACGTCCTCCACCTCCCGTGCCCGCCACCTCATCTTGCCTCTAACCTCCTAACTTCCCCCAAAGACGGCCTCACACTCGGATTCTTTGCCCCTCCCCCAGGCGAGGTGATGGCGCTGTGGAGCGAAGTCTGCAAAGGGATTTGTGAGGTGTGGTCCAGTAACACAAAGGATCCCACCAGAAATATAGTGACATATTCTCTGTTATCATCTGGGAGTGAGTTTGTTAAAGGTTTGAAAAAAGAAGCAGGTTATTTTGAGGGTAGAAAGTGGACATCCAAAGCTGTGCTGATGAGCATTGGACAAAATGTTTAAATTCCAGTGTATTCTCAGATAGTGATCAAAAAATTGGTTAATATCCTCTCCTTGCTGAAGTGAGCAAATTGCTGAAGCTCAGTGTGGACTGATAGAGTCCATCAAAATGCTGGGTTTGGTGCTGTCTGTGACATGAAGCTTGACTTGCCAACTTGTCCTCACTTCCAGCAGAGACACCTGGGGGAAAGGTTCAGATAATAGTGTTAACTGTGCAATATCAGCTTTTTTATTATATTGTGTACTTGCTCATTTGCCACCTTTAACACTTTTACAGTTGAACAAAACAGTTTATGTCAAAACTACTATTAAATGTTTTTTTGTTACTATGCCAAATACAATAGCAGTATGAGGGAAAACTACCACAAAGAAAATAAATTGCAGTTCTAACAACACTGGAAACTTGTGGAGCGTGTTAAGATAATTCTCAGTGTTTTGAAAGTTATTTATCAAAATTTTTCACGCTGAGGAGAATGAAGTCATGAGTCTAAAACCTGAATACCCAAGGCTGAAGCAAGGAAGCGTCCCCACAGAGTCGGTGCCTGCACCGAGACCACCAAAAAACAAAGCTAAAATCAGCAAAAACTATTTAAGCATAAAAATTCAAAAACAATAAATAATACAGCTTCATCAAACTGCACCAAAAAATAAAACAATTAAATGTGGATTATTAAACATTAGGTCTCTCTCTTCCAAGTCCCTATTAGTAAATGATTTAATAATTGATCAACATATTGATTTATTCTGCCTTACAGGAACCTGGTTACAGCAGGATGAATATGTTAGTTTAAATGAATCAACACCCCCGAGTCACAGTAACTGTCAGAATGCTTGAAGCACAGGTTGAGGAGGAGGAGTAGCTGCAATCTTCAATTCCAGCTTATTAATTAATCAAAGACCCAGACAAAGTTTTGATTCTTTTGAAAGCCTGACTCTTATTCTGGTCCATCCTAATTGGGAAAATCAAAAACCTGTTTTATTTGTTATTATCTATCGTCCACCTGGTCCTTACTCAGAGTTTCTGTCTGATTTCTCAGACTTTTTATCTGATTTAGTGCTGAGGTTCAGATAAAATCATTATAGTGGGTGATTTTAACATCCATGTAGATGCTGAAAATGACAGCCTCAACACTGCATTTAATCTATTGTTAGATTCATTGGCTTCTGCTCAAATGTAAAGGAGCCCACCCACCACTTTAATCATACTCTGGATCTTGTCCTAACATATGGCATAGAAACTGAAGACTTAACAGTATTCCCTGAAAGCCCCCTCCTGTCTGATCATTTCTTAGTAACATTACATTTACTTTAATGGATTACAACAGCAGTGGGGAATAAGTTTTATTACAGTAGAAGTCTTTGTGAAAGTGCTGTAACTAAGTTTAAGGATCTAATTCCTTCATTATTATGCTCTTCAGTGCCAACACAGTGCAGAGCAGCTACCTAAACTCTGCTCCCAGTGAGGTAGATTATCTCGTCAATAGTTTTACATCCTCACTGCGTACGACTTTGGATACTGTGGCTCCTCTGAAAAGGAAAGCTTCAAATCAGAAGTGCCTGACTCTGTGGTATAATTCACAAACACACAGCTTAAAGCAGATAACCTGAAAGCTGGAGAGGGAATGGTGTCTCACTAAATTAGAAGATGCTCATTTAGCCTGGAAAAAGAGTTTGTTGCTCTATAAAAAAGCCTCCGTAAAGCTAGGACATCTTACTACTCATCATTAATTGAAGAAAATAAGAACAACCCCAGGTTTGTTTTCAGCACTGTAGCCAGGCTGACAAAGAGTCAGAGCTCTGTAGAGCCGAGTATTCCTTTCACTTTGACTAGTAGTGACTTCATGGATTTCTTTACAAATAAAATTTTAGACATTAGAGAAAAAATTATTCATAACCATCTCAAAGATTTATCTTCATGCTCGGCTGCTTTCAGCACTGCTGGTATTTGTTTAGACTCTTTGGCTCCAGTTGATTTTTCAGAGTTAACTTCAATAGTTACTTCCTCCAAACCAGCAACATATTTATTAGATCCCATTCCTACTAGACTGTTCAAAGAAGTCTTTCCAATTATTGATGCTTCTATTTTGAAAAAGATCAATCTGTCTTTATTAGTTGGCTGTGTACCACAGACCTTCAAGGTGGCTGTAATTAAACCTCTACTTAAAAAGCCATCACTGACCCAGCTGTCTTAGCTAATTATAGGCCAATCTCCAACCTTCCTTTTCTCTCAAAGACTCTTGAAAGAGTAGTTGTAAAACAGCTAACTGATCATCTGCAGAGGAACGGTTTATTTGAAGAGTTTCAGTCAGGTTTCAGAATTCATCACTGTTGCCAACTTTTGTGTAAGAAAACTCGCTGTCAGCTGTCTCAAAAATCACTACAAGTCACTCAAAGATGAAGCGAGGACCGGGCAGGTTGTGCTGTCCGCCTCGGTGCCAAACAGAAGTCCGGATGCAGTACGAGCGCTGTATGTACACAAAATAGAGCGACAGCGAAGTTTTCAGGTTTCCGGTGTTGTGTTAAAAAATGATTTCCGTTTTTTTTTTTTTTTTTTTTTTTTTTTTTTAATGTTTTTTCTTTTCTTATATCAGTAAATATACTGGTGCACACGATTTATGAAGAAATGACTTGTTCTTACCCTCATTAATAACGGATATATTGTAACCTCTGTTACGATGTTGAAGAAGATGGCGAGAGATTGCCAGCAAAAGTTGCCCTGTTATTAAAAATTCAGTGGTTGCCATGTGCCGCAACCACACACCAACAACAACAACAAAACAGGACTCCAGCTCTGACTCTCACTCTCTCCCTCTGTGTGCACACTCAAGTACCAACAAACGGTGAGAAATCACAGAACATCTGCACAGAACCAGCTAACTTTAACAGAAGACCG